>VDFB02087323.1:0-15923 GCA_007258455.2 Sequoia sempervirens | reverse complement strand
TAACTCTATTTTTTTAGACATGATCATAAAACAAGAAAATGAAAAGTATAATTGGATCCAAGCACATAGAGGGGAGCTAAAACTGGTGTGAAATTGTCAATGGTGACAATTTACAACACTATAGTAGCATTAACTCTACTTTGAATTTTTCTACTCAAATATGAAATAGGCAATGTTCCTCCTCATATCTAAGAGATTAAAATGTTAAACAAAATATCACCAATGAAAACAGAGTAAAGAGTGTATGGCCTCCAAATGAGAAGTAATAAAAACATATCTTTGAAGTAGTGATCACAAGTACACATAATCTAATAATGTCATTTCAAGTTTTCATCATGAGTCTCCACTAAACTATTTTTTATAACTTTCAAGTTAATGGA
Source organism: Sequoia sempervirens (assembly GCA_007258455.2). Lineage (NCBI taxonomy): Eukaryota > Viridiplantae > Streptophyta > Pinopsida > Cupressales > Cupressaceae > Sequoia > Sequoia sempervirens. The sequence continues at coordinate 15,543 of VDFB02087323.1, read as the reverse complement.
AATTTTTAGTTAAGTTATCCTTTTGGTTTTTTGAATTAATGAAGCATATGCACAAACAAAAATAATCACTACAATTTATGAAGATGCCATGCACAATATTTTAACCTCAAAAAACTTGTTTGAACAAAACCCACACCAATCTAACCAAGTTTTGTATCAAATAGCCTCTAAATCATAATGACAAATAGGATTAGAAACAAGTACAATAAGGGAATAAAGCATAAATATTTATCCATACAAAACCAAATCTCATTACATAACAATATAAGATCTTACAAAAGATCATACACATTGTAATAAAGAGCATATTCCACACCATCTAGCTAATCAACAATTGGATCATGTGTTGCATATAGAGAATCATAGTGATAGAAGCATCCTTAGTAGTAGGTACAAACAAGGGAATAGAGACAGTTGAGGCATTCTTCCAAAAATAATGGGAAGAATCATGTGTATCTTAACTACATAGAGAACACATGTGTAAATCAAAACAAACAACAAACATAATGAGAACATAGTTTGGCTTAAACCATGGATAAACAAATAAGAGGGTTGGAATTTATGAACACACACATGTGGAAAATCAACAAGATCAAGATTAAGGGTGCTACCAAGAACAAATTGAATAGGTTTACAATATTTTGGAATATAAGAACCCACAAAACCCTTTATCCAAAATCACATTTTCCCCAATTGGATATGACTCCCAAACTTGCACAATATATTTTGATTAAGAAGTAGCAACAAACACCTAACAAGACATCATGTTAGGATTAGACCTTAATTTTGACACATAGGTCTCTTTCATTTTTGGACAAGTATCAATAGAATATTTTTCCTCTATGGTAAGATGGGATTCAACATGGTTATTTGGCTTATCCCATAATAGTGGTTTACAATTTTGGCCAAACTGACACTAAAATTATTATTTTTAACTAAATCTTCACATTCGAGCACCTATAGCGCTAAACTGTGAGGAATTTGAAGATGGTACAAAATATAGTCTCATCAAATTTTGTCTCGTCGATTCAAAAAATATTTTTTTCAAAATTTTTGGAATCAAATTGCACTTCTTTTTCCATCTCCCATGAAAATAGATTTTTTTCAAAACAACATTTTTAAAAATGACGCACACCGTATAATGCATAACTTTTTTTCCATGAAAGATAAAATTCTAATTCTTTTCAAATTTAGATTTGTAACTCTGATATCTAGTGCTTCCATTTGGTTAGATAGTTTTTATTGAATATTTTTACTTAATCAAGTTTCAAAGTCAAACAAATTACAACTACATAGCTGACTGTATAACGCTGTGAACTTTTTTGTATATGTCAAAATTTAATTTAATTTTTTTGTTGATCAAGGACTTCAATATCTAGTGCACTCATATTTTTCAAAAAAATTTTGATAATCTTCTATTTTTCCACATGTGAAGAACAAAGAAATTCATTTTCGATGAAAAACCTATGTTTAATAAAACTTAAAAAACAAATACATAACAAAACCAAAACATATTAAAATTATATTCATTCGATAGCTTGTTCTGAGGAATACCATAATCATTTGAAATAAATTTTAAATGAATTCATTTGATCCCCCAAAATCTAAATCAAAAGTGATTTTTATTAGCATTTTGATAGGTGTAAATGAGGACGATTTATAGGTATGGTTTAAAACTAGCAGGTTCTATCCAAGGGGTTTGATCTAAGGTGATTTGATCAAACTCTCTTCAATTGAACCTTAAATGGAAGTTTTAAGGCTTAAATCATTATATTTTCTAAAAAATATGTAATTTAAACTAAAAATTCGCTCCTCCTCGTGAATTGTAAACCGTGAAATTGTTTAGTGCCGATATGATGCTACACTACTTTTTTTTCGCTTGTTCTTCATGCCCAGGTGATGGAAGATTATTTTGTGCCAATAGAGGGTATGCCTCTATTGACAACATCCTTATTCTATGCAAAAGTATTGGGGTTCTATGCACGATAAATGTGTTAGAAGAAGCTACAATAATGTTGATTGGCATATTACTAATCATATATTTTATTAATTTCTTTTTATGACACAATGATTATAGAACTGCATGTAATGTGTTTGTGTTATCACTATGCCTATGATAAATTTGAAGTTGTAATATGTCATTAATGTATATTAAAGACATGATTGCAAGCAAAGATCTAGAATACAAAAACATCACAAAAAGTAAATTTATCCATACTTCAAGCTTATCTAAAAAATAAAATTATGGCATATTTAATTTAATACCTAGTAAACATTTATGAATAGTGACATGTAATGAGTAACTAGTGTACCTGGTTGAACTACAAGAGACTTATCTTTGACTGAAACACAGGGAGTAATGAATAATGTAAGGTCATGTTTGAATTGGAGAGAGGACTACAGAAGGGCTGTATAATCCAACAATAATAAAAGAAATGAAATGTATTGGCAGAAACTTTGCGAAGTAATTGCAGAAATAAGGCAATCTGCAGCTTGGAACTGGATGTAATCTAAACACAACACACATGCAACTAAATACAAACAAATGAATTCATAACTAAAACGTACTGGAGGCACATGACAAACTGGTAATTTCAACATCCAAACTAAAGAAGTTGGAGTGCATGTACACTGTCTCCTACAATATTTCTGACAGAGAAATTAAAGATGTAGATGAAGTTATAAGAACTGTATCTCTCCTGAATTTTTACTCTACTCAATTACACAAGAATTTCAAGAGCAAACTTAGGCAAACATGTTGAACACGATACGTACTTGTTGTAGGGGGAGATGAAACCTTTTTCCAACTTCGTTAGAGATATGGCAGGAAACCTTGACTTTGGTACATAAATTACTGCAGATCTTCATTGGCAATCACTTTAGCAATTGTTGGGATTCCTTCGCATACCGACATCTATAATTAGTTTATTTTCTTCCGCTTAAATATTCATTTCAATATCATATGTAGGAATTGCAAAACATAAAATTAATGGAGGAAGATACAACACATGTACACAATAATATTATATCGTTTTATTTAACAAATGGTGTAATCACCTTCCAACCATCTAAGTTTAACTATTTTTTAATTGAGCACATGGTTAAACCATAATTTGAAAGGACATAGAATAGATCATAAGAAGAAAAAAGATGAATATGTCCAACATTATAGTTAAAAACATTGAATAATTATGGACCCCAACCATAAAAAAATGGAGAATATTAATATATTATATTTATTTTGACTTAAGTCTTTATTTTAACTCATACATAGTACAAAGACTTTGAAAGAAAAGAGATATTTATCAAATACATTAGAATGAATCAAATCCAACACCTTAGAATATTTATGAGAACTAGAGTAAAACTAAAAGCACAATTCTTTATCACATATTCAATGTTTACATAATCAAACTCAAGAGTACAATCAATTAAACTATCTGCAATATTTTTTATTTTTCAAAGTCTTGAGACTCTTCTCACCTATGTGGCACATTCTTTAGTGCAATAGCATTGTCTTTTCCATAAGTAATTTTCCCTATGAAGTAAAAAGGTTGCTTAGGTTACATTTTTTATGGTTGACCTCGGAGAACATGCCCTCTTGTGACTTAACAATAGCTCCACAAAGATATTTATAAATACCACCAATCCATTAGATAGTAGAAGATAGAGAAGTCAAATGTGATTAGGGAAAGTAAAGAATATAAGTCTTTAGGATACACAATATGAATTGTTGAAGACAAGACAAGTTCAAGATCAAAAATTAGTCACAAATGGCTAAACTCATCGTTGGGAAGAGCCAACCAAATATTATGGTCATAAGACATTCATTAGTCTATAATCTAGTGTTCTTAATCCTAACATTTTATCAAATTCAATTCCTTACAAAATTCATTACATTCTTCAAATATCAAAATTAATACAAACATTTATCATATTCTCAATATTCAAATATCAACTAATACTAGAATTAATTAATATGGATTAGTTATACTTATGTATATACATTTTATTATATTAACCTAAACTGAGCATAGGAAAAGTTCATTTTACTACACGATCTATTTATAGTTCCTACAAAAAATATATATGTTGCATTCAATTTCTTTTGTTAGTTTAACCAATAAAAATACAAAATTAAAAAAATTAAGCAACAATTCTATAGACTAAAATAAATTTTATTTTAAATAATTAGAAAATGTCATTTATTTTTCTTTCTATTGGTTTATGTTGGGAGCAATAAGTGCAAAAATAAAAAAATTATTTATCTTTTTTCATAAATTACATGTCCAATCCATTTAATTTGTTGAATCAAATTTCAACTCTATCAATGGCTTAAGGACATAAGGCATTATGATATATATCATAATAATCATTTTCTATTGTGAGATGGCACCACAATTTAATATAAAAATAAATTTTGGCTTTAGTTGACTTAAAATTATTTTGTCTTTTTGAATGACATTTTTAATGTAACTCAATCTATACAATAAGATATGCACATATACAATTTAATATTCATTTTTAACCTATAACATTGAAATTATATTGCCCCTTCTAATACCAATAACTACCTATACTCTTTTACATTTTATTTTATGTTCCAAAAATAAAAATCAATTACACTAACAATATTCAAAAACTATACTTAAATACAATTTACCGAACACACTCATTGACAAAAATGCATATTTACTAATCATGGACAAAAATGCATCTCTTATTTAATAATATTAAACTAGCAATGGCACCTTGGTGTGCAATGGGTACGCCGAAGAGTTGTGGAGGTGATGGAAGCAATAAAAGCGAGATGCTTGTTGGGTTAATAATCAGGGCCTTCACTTTGACCATTCGCCACTATTTCAATCCTTTGCAACTCAAGCTGAGAGAACAGGGAGGTGAGCACTCCACATCTGGCTGAACTGGCATTAGATTAAATGTTGTATGGATCACAAACAAAAGGGAGGCTACAGTTGAAGCACGAAGGGAACAACTCGTAGTCTTCTGCTTATTATTAATTGTGAAGGAGATAGTGTATGGTGGAATAATGTAGAAGACAACGCACGAACATAATCCCTGCACGATATCATCCGCTTCCTCGCTGATGTAGCGTACTACGCTATGTGATGTGAAGGCAAGGATTGATCAGATGCAACAATTATGAGGGATACAGAGGAATGAACCAAGAAATCTTATCCTTATTTGCAATCAACTGCTGGCGCAGGAACCCAAATGTCAACCATATTCTAGTGCTTATGAAATATTTTAGCCAAATTTTTCATTTTTTCAAATTACTACAAAAACCAATGCACTCGTTAAGATTAGAAGAAACCAAAACGTGTTGAAGCAACTCTAACTGTAATGACCACCTGTGATCCCTGGCGTGGGCAAGGTGTGAGCATTGGTCACAGGATTCAAAAACAAATACTTATGCGGTGAACTCAAACCAAGAATGGCGCGCCTGGCGATGGTGGAGCATATGGTCGAGGGTCTCTACACTAAGTAATGAAAGGGAACTCGACACTAAGTATGTAAAGCAACGTAATCCAGAATGGAGTTGAGGCGACTATATGGTGGAGGTTACAGTACAATGCTTGAAGGAACTACAATGGCAAATACTGAACGAAAAGCTGAACATTACAAACTATGATGAGCAAGATTAACCATACTGTCAGTACTATTGCCAGTTTACAATATGAAGGATAATATCTTGCTAGAAATGTGAATCGACATATAAATAGAGCTGCAACAATATGTATTGAACTTCCTTTACTGAATAATAAAGATTAGATCTGAAAGTGCCCTAAACAGACCAACCTCAAATTCTGATTTATGACAGTCCAGATTTCCATGTGCACGAACAGCAACCCTGTACTTCACAAATCCACTCACAACTTGCTCAAAACTTAGCCAAATGCCTCTACACGAAATACAATATGAATCTAATGAAATGGCGACCAAGACTGGACACTGAAAACTAACCCAAAGTTCCTCTATATTTAATGCACGAATTTCAATGCATCTCAAGGTGGTACGGCCCAGCAAGAGGGGCGATTTACATTTAAAAATCAGATGCTGCTTTAAAAAATCTATAACTTGGCACAAAGGGGCGCCTTGCCTAGACAGAATGAATGAAACAATACCCAGAACAATCTTTTTGATATTTTATGATTTACAAATTAAAACACAAATCTGCTGTAGCTAAAATGCAATATCTGGAAACCTCTAATATGCAAAATCAGAAACTAATTAGCCACAATGCTGATTACAATGCACAAAATCCAATGAAACTCACAAACTATACTAAATCACCACTAGTTGTTGTGTTGCAAGCAAGAAGCAATGCCCGAGCTAGGAGGCCTTCATTCCTCGAAGCAATTCCAGAGCCAAACCGGCAGCATAACAATACTATAGACCAAAGATACTGAATTGAGGATCAAAGTCTTCCTTTTATAACTTTCGGTTGACTCTTCTCGAAACCCTAACCTTCTCTTAAGAGTCAAACCCTAATCCCAAGAGATGGCGTCCTTTTCTTCACACCTTCAATTTGACTTCTTTAATTAAATTCCTCACTTAAATCAATGCATCCCACTTTAAGGCTTAAATTGACCTTAATAAATATAAAATAATCTTTAATGAAGCCACCCTCAAAAAGACTACTCTTTTCAAACAACATGAAGTCAATAGACTAGGCTAAATAACGTTAAAATATAACATTAAACGTTACTTTAATTAAATAGCTCCAACTTATCTCCACCAGCCTCAAGCCATAAATGAGCACAAAGCCAACCTGGGATCAAATCAAGTAGAAGTCAACCATGTCAACCCAACTATAAATCATGGAATAGAATTACTAAAATAGTAAATCAAGATGCCTGTAATGCCAAAGAAGAATATACTACGCTAAGCCTCCAAAACCTGTAAAGAACTGCTATTGAAACAATCAACTCGAAGCCGTAACATCTCAAAATAGGAACCCTAATTTTACCTCCGACTAGGCCTACGGGTCTCTGTAATAGGCCTATGGTCATTGAAAAGATCAGGCTTGAGATGGGGACATTAAAGTCCGCCCTCCCCAAGATTGCTTGTCCTCAAGCAATTACAAACCTGGATGCTGCAGAACCTCATCATTCTCCCAAGTTGCATCCTCCAAAGGAAAATTTTTCCACTTCACCAAGTATTCTCTGATTGTTCTTTTCCTCAAAGAATGTTCTCTGAAATCAAGTATCTCCTCTGGAATTAGAACCAACTGTCCTTCATCCAAAGGTGGCAACTGTGATGAAGCAACCACATTATGTCCAAGTGCCTTCTTGAGGCGAGACACGTGGAAGACATTATGCACTCCGCTGTCGTAAGGTAGCTCCAACTCATAAGCTAACGCTCTAACTTTTCTCAAGGACCCTGAATGGCCCATAGAAGTGAGGTTTGAGCTTCTCAGCTCCACTCTTCTTGAGAGTAGATTGTCTGTAAGGCTGTAATCGAAGGTAAACCATATCCCCAACCTCGAAAGAATGCTCAACACGCCCTTGACTTACAATTGTTGATTCTATGCAATCGGGCAGATTGTTTTCAATGATTTCATGGATGTCTTGACTCGCCGCAGTAAGTCTTTTGGCCTCGGGAGCTATATCACCAAACACCAAATCAAAGTTTCATACCCCATAGAGAGCTGAAAGGAGACATCTTAATTGACATATGATAGAAGAATTAGTAACAATATTCACCATGTGCAGCCACTTAACCCATGCTCTTTGCTGCTCCGACACATAGTTTCTCAAGTAGCCTTCCAACCACTTGTTCACTATTTCCGTTTGTCCATCTGTTTGGGGGTGATAACTAGTGCTTGGAGTAAGCACAGTACCACTGATTCTGAAGACCTCTTGCCAAAAAGTGTTTAGGAACTTGCTGTCCCTATCACTCACAATGTTCTTCGACAACCCATGCAACCTAAACACCTCATGAAAAACCAGATTTGCAACTTGGGCTGCTGAAAAAGAGCTGGTAATGGCGAAGAAGTGAGCAAATTTGGTTAGTCTATCCACTACCACATAGATACAATCCTTCCCTTGGGCCTTGGGCAACCCTGTGATGAAATCCATCGAGATGCTTTCCCATTTTTGATTGGGAATAGGAAGTGGTTGCAACAAACCAGCTGGTAGTGTGTGCTCATTCTTGTTCATTTGACAAACAGGACACTCCTGAATGTAGCGTTGAACTTCTCCTTTCAATCCTTTCCAAGAAAATCTTTCTCGGATCTGCCTATATGTTTTAAAGAACCCTTGGTGACCAGCAAGCGGACTGTCATGAAATGTCAATAAAATCTTCTTCCTGAGCTTAGAATCAGCTACCAGAAAGATTCTCCCTTTGTAGTGAATCAACCCCTCAATCACCTTGTACCTTTCGTCATGAAAAGTACCCTCAATAATGCTGGTTGCAAACTGATTTTTGGCATAATCAGCAAGCAACATGTCCCTCCAATCCGCAGTGAGCTCACACAATGAGCTAAGATGGGGTCTCCTTGACAGAGCATTGGCCACAACATTATTTTTCCCTATGTCAAAGTCGTAAGCTTGAAGCTTACTCACCCACTTTTGTTGCCTCTCGTTCAGATCCTTCTGATGCATGAAGTGTTTGAGGCTATTGTGATCAGTCTTGACCACGAACTTGTTTCCCACCAAGTACTGCCTGAACTTGGCTAATGCATGCATAATGGCAAGCATTTCCTTGTCATAGATAGAGTATGTTCTTTCAACACCTCTCAGTTTTCTGCTCTCAAACACAATAGGATGTTTGTCTTGCATCAAGACAGCCCCAACTCCTTCACCGGATGCGTCACACTGTAGCTCGAAGGGCTTGGAAAAATCCGGGATGGCCAGAACCGGACAAGAGCTCATGATCCTCTTAAATTTATCAAAAGTAATTTGAGCTTTTTCTGTCCAACAAAAAGCTCCCTTTTTGGTGAGATCAGTAAGAGGAGCAGCATTCTGTGAGTAGCCTTTTACAAACCTCCGATAAAATCCACAAAGACCCAAAAAACCTTTCAACTGAGTCAAATTCTCAGGAGGTGGCCAATCAACTACTGCCTTTATTTTTTCAGGATCCACCTTCACTCCCTCAGCACTGATTATGTGGCCAAGGTACAGTAACTCCTCCATTCCAAATTCACATTTGGATGCCTTTGCGAAGAAACTCTCAGATTCCAGGATGCTAAGCACTTTCTCCAAGTGCTTGAGATGATCTTCCCAAGTCTTGCTGTAAATCAAAATGTCATCGAAAAATATCAACACAAACCTCCTTAACTGATTCTGAAAAACTCTGTTCATGCAAGACTGGAAGGTAGCAGGAGCGTTAGTCAACCCAAACGGCATGACTAGAAACTCGAAATGGCCATAATGACATCTGAAAGCTGTCTTCTCAACATCAGATCCCCTCATTCGAATCTGATGGTAACCCGATCTCAAATCGATCTTCGAGAAGAACTTGGCCCCATGTAGCTCGTCAATGAGCTCATCTATCCTTGGAATGGGGTATCGGTTTTTGATGGTGCTTTGATTCAAAGCACGATAGTCCACACACATGCGCATGGTACCATCCTTCTTCTTCACAAGAACCACTGCAAAAGCAAAGGGGCTCTTGCTTGGGCGAATGAAACCCATCTCCAAGAGTTCTTGAATGTTCTTCTCAATCTCATCCTTTTGCCTCTTGGGGTACCGATATGGAGTTGTAATTACCGGTTTAGCTCCTTCCTTGAGCTCTATGATATGTTCTAAACCTCATTCAGGTGGTGGTCCAGGAGGCAAATCAGCAAAGACCTTGCTCTTCTTTGTGAGTAGAGACTGAACATCAGGAGGATAGTCTCGTTTAGTCTCAACCGGACTAGCAGGAAGGATCATGCATTCTGCAACCCACTCAGCTTGATCGTGACGGATCAGCCTTGCCATTCTTTTGAATGACACAACCCGAGGGCCACCATTGGACATTCCTCTTAGTACTATCCTCTTCCCATCGGATTGAAACTTGAGCTCCATAGTTTGCAGATTCAAGGAGATCTCTCCAAGTGAACGCATCCATTAAATGCCTAAGATGACATCAGTATCTCCAATGCTAACTACATAGAAGTCATCCTTGACTTCGTAGTTTCCCAATTGCATAGTCATGTTTGAGATCTTCTTGGTGCATGAAATGTGGAAACCATCAACAACCATGACCTTGGAGCCTTCAAACTCCTCTGTTTGCAGCCCCTTCTTTGCCACCACAACTTCATCAATGAAGTTATGTGTTGCTCCAGTGTTGATCAAAGCAATGATTTGCTGCCCTTTGATCATCCCTCGAACCTTGAAGGATTCGTTTCTTTGGAAGCTCAAAATTTGAGCCAAGACTCCTCCACTTTCCTTCTCATCTTCAGACTCTTCTGGAGCTCTTTCTACTTCACTCTCTTCAAAATCAGATTGCTGGTCTAAAAAATCAGAATTACTTTCACCAGCTAAATAGTACTCAATCTGATTAAATTTAACTCCCTTTGGGCAAACATGATCTTGAGACCATTTTTCCCTACACCGGAAACATAACCCCTTTCTTCTGAGTTCATTTAGGGTCTCTGGATCCAATCTGGTGACATTAGGATTATGATGTTTGAACTCCTTATGCTGAGGTCTCAAAGGAGGTCTATGTTGAGGTCTTTTCCCTTTATCCCTTTTGTGAAAAGATGGATTGGGTTGAAACTTTGCCTTAGGAGCAGCCCACTCCATGTTTCTTGCCTTCTTCATGGCCTCCTGTAGGGTTGGTGGATCAAAAGCTTTAATCCAACCCTTGAGTGGTTCTGTCAAACCTTCACTGAACAAGATCACCAACCGCCTCTCCGTGATTCCAGTGACCATGACTGAGAGTCTCTGGAACTCCGCTATGTAGGCATCAACTGTGCCATACTGCCTCAACTACGCCAATTCTCAAAAATGAATTTCAGGATCCTTTTTCTCAAATCTCTCGATGAGCCTAGTGGTGAACTCATCATAAGTTGTGATAGACCGATGACCCAAAGTAACTAGGCCATGGTACCACCACTCGTGCGCCACCCCATCAAGGTGTAGTGTAGCGAACTTGATCGCCTCTTCTTTTGCCATGGGTCTGAGAGCTAGATAGTTATCCAGCTTCTGTATCCAAGCTCGGGCTGAACTGGTATCACTCCCGTCAAAGTGTGGAAGTGTAACCTTGTTGACAGCTTGGTACAAGTCTCCTTGAGTTGATGGTCTTCTTTGATCATAATGTCTCCCTTGTCCTTTATTTTTCCTTTTATGATCCATAAAGTCATTGTAGGACATATCCATCTTGATGTCGCCAGGAAGAGAATCATACTCTGCACGGCCAAGTCTCAACTGCTCCACGAATGAAGCATTCTCTTTAGGATCTGGCTGAATGTTAACAGGTGCCACGAAGGTGGGTTTGAATGGCCTGGCTGAGACATAAGTGTTGTTTGAAGTATGCTGAGCAGCATGTCCATTATGCTGGTTGGAAGCACTATGCTCTCCTCTATGTCCTGAGTTGTTTTGTGGAATGGTGTTTTGGCCCACTTTCCCCATCATGAGCGATACCATATCCATTAGGGCATCCATCTTCCTTTCAAATCTCTGTCCCGGACTGATGGATCTCTCTCTTCCCTTTCCGCTATGATCTCTGTTGCTGGTAACCCTCTCATTACCCCCAACTGATCTCTCACCTTCTGCCATGTCTGTTTCCTGAGAAGACTCCCAATGAGCCCTCAAGACTTTGTGTAAAGTTGTCTCATCTTTCCGAGCCTAATAGGCTGAAATCATTTTCCAACCTTCTCTTGCCCTCTCCCTCGTAATGTACCTCTTTCTCTGGCCACCATATAGACAGATTGTTCATAGGATGGCAAGATCTTGGCTCTTATACCACTGAAATATTCCGAGCCAAATTTTTTCGTTTTTTCAAATTACAAATTACAAAGCAATGCACCCGTTAAGGTTAGCAGTTAAACCAAAACGTTGTTGAAGCAACTCTAACCAGGATGTACACCAGGATCCCGATGTGGGCAAGGTGTGAGCATTGGTCAAAGGATCTAAAACAAATGCTTATGCAGGAACTCTAACCAAGAATGGCAAATTTAAGGATGGCGAGCATATGGTCAGAGGGTTCTACACTAAGTAATCGAAGGGAATACACCAAGTATGTGCTACCCAATTCAGAATGGAGTTGAGGCGACCATATGGCGGAGTGTTACAAAGTACAATGCTTGAAAGAAATACTGAAATGCTGAAAGTACTCAACACCCAGAATGTGCTTGCTAACCCAGAGTGGGAAAGTAGCTACCATAGGGCGGAGGTAAATTAAATACAATAGCAAATACTGAGCGAAAGCTGAACATTACAAACTATGATGAGCAAGAATAATCATACTGTCAGTACTACTGCCAGTTTACAATATGAAGGATAATATCTTGCTAGAAATGTGAATCAACATATAAATCGAGCTGCAATAATATGTATTGAACTCCCTTCACTAAATAATAAAGATTAGATTTGAAAGTGCACTAAACAGACCAACCTCAAATTCTGATTTATGACAGTCCAGATTTTCGTGTGCACGAACAGCAGCCCTGTACTTCACAAATCCACTCACAACTTGCTCAAAACTTAGCCAAATGCCTCCACATGAAATACAATATGAATCTAATGGAATGGCGACCAAGACATGACACTGAAAACTGACCCAAAGTTCCTCTATATTTAATGCACGAATTTCAATGCATCTCAAGGTGGTACGGCCCAGCAAGAGGGGCGATTTACATTTAAAAATCAGATGCTGCTTTAAAAAATCTATAACTTGGCACAAAGGGGCGCCTTGCCTAGACAGAATGAATGAAACAATACCCAGAACAATCTTTTTGATATTTTATGATTTACGAATTAAAACACAAATCTGCTGTAGCTAAAATGCAATATCTGGAAACCTCTAATATGCAAAATCATAAACTAATTAGCCACAATGCTGATTACAATGCACAAAATCCAATGAAACTCACAAGACTATACTAAATCACCACTAGTTGTTGTGTTGCAAGCAAGAAGCAATGTTCGAGCTAAGAGGCTCATTCCTCAAGCACCCAGAGCCAAACCGCAAGAGCAACAATATCAGACAAGATCCTCGAATTGAGGACTGTTTCCTTTTATAATTTTGGTTGACTCTTCTCAAACCCTAACCTTCTTAAGAGTCCTAATCCCAAGAGAGCAGAGAATTCCTTCACACACACCTTCAATTTGACTTCTTTAATTAAATTCCTCACTTAAATCAATGCGTCCCACTTTAAGGCTTAAATTGACCTTAATAAATATAAAATAATCTTTAATAAAGGCGCCACCCTCAAAAGACCACTTTTCAAAACAACATGAAGTCAATAGACTAGGCCAAGGGGGTCAACGTCAAAATATAACATTAAACCATGACTTTTAATTAAATAGCTCAACTTATCTCTCCAATTGTGCCCTGAAGCCATAAATGAGCAAGCCAACTGATCAAACTGAAGTAGGAAGTCAACCATGCCGAACCCAACTATAAAACTGCCAGAAATAGAATTTACTAAAAATAGTAAATTCCTGAAGATGCTTAGAATGCCAAGAACATACCATTGCGAAGCTCTCTGAAAACCCAGAAAGAATCCGCTATTGAAACAATCAACTCCGAGCCAGAACATCTCAAAAAATAGGAAACCTAATTTCCACTCTTCCGACTAGCCCACGGTCTCGAATAGGCCAATCTGGCCACGTAAAGATCAGCTTGAGATGGGGGACATTACATGAGTATCCATTGAATGACAAAATGAACTTCAAAAGTTCATATAGGGACACGCCTTCATAAAAATGTGTTGCTTCATCTGTTTCTGTTGGATGCAACAGTCATGGTTATGTGATGTGAAGGGGCATGATTGATCAGATGCAACAATTACGGTGATGTGATGTGAACGGACCAGTTAAAATCTCATCTCATCTGCAATCAATGGTTGGCGAGGAAGAAAATGTCAACCATGCCCTCTAGTACATTTATATCCATTGAAGAACAAAATGAACTTCGAAAGTTCATATAAGAACACACCTTCAATGTAAATATACCTATTACAGAAATAATTTAAAAGCAATGAATATATGTGTGGGCAGTGGAAGATATAATGAAATAGCAACCATGAAATTGAACACATGATAAGGGTGAACTTTATCGAAGAATCACCCGTCAAACAACAAAAGGCCACAAATGGTCACAGGTAAACCGCCGTTTTACTCCTTTTTAAAAAAGTTTTGATTTGCACATCAACAATGGTATCTTCGTGACTATTCTTCTGCCCGTCAGTGGAATTTTCATTTCCGTTACTATTCCGACCATTGCATGTGGGGAGGGTGGAGGTTTGAAAGAAGCAAAGCCAACTTTCACTTCGTGTCAGGGTACTCGTTGAGTTCTGAGCATTTCACATGGCTGGGCAGCTATTTAATACGAACACGGGGAGCCTTAGGACACAGCAGAGGCTTGGAAAGCTTTATATTTAATAGAGATTACATTTGAATGGCATACGCAGGAGGACAGTGACTGTTATTTTGATGTGCACTACAAAACTTTTGGATCGTCAAACACGCTTACCACGTTCACATGGTAGAGCAGAGTAAGCATCGCCAAAAGAAATGAATCTAAGTAAAATTGTACATCTAGTTGTAGTTGAGGATTAAATCTACGCGTTAAGAGGATAGATTTATAAACATGGAATAATCTTTGGATGTGGACTCAATTGAGAAAAGGATACTGATTTTATGTTCAATCTGAGGTGAAACACAAACATAGAGAAATTTGTTTGCAGGACTTGATTTAGGATATGAAAGATTGAAATCTAATGCTCTAACACTATACTGACGAACTCAGATTGAGAAAATAATCATATTCAGAAGTTTAATAAATCTGCTCTAAGAGAAAGCGAACAGCAGTGCTGGAAGAATATTAAAACTATGTATATTCAACTGTCTGGAAATATTATGTTGTAAATAACAGTATATAAAAAGTTTAGACATCAACACTCTAAGGCTGCGTTTATTGCAAAAGCTACATGTTAACATATGCAAGCTAAAACTGATCTCATGCAAACTGCTTGCATGGAAATAAAAACTAAACATAGTAGAAAGATGCCAATGCATCGTGAGCTAAAACAAAACTAAAGCATGACTGCTAACTCAAGCTATCCCTTGAAGATAAGCAGTTTATTATGCAATAAAACAAACTAATTAAAGAAAACTATTGAAGTTGGCGGTGAAACTGGTGAAACTGGAGATGACTGCAGATAATTATATGCAGTCTGTTTCCGTCGGATGCAGCAGTCACGGTTATGTGATGTGAAGGGGCATGATTGATCAGATGCAGCAGTTACAGTGATGTGATCTGATGTGAACAGACCAGTTAAAATCTCATCTCATTTGCAATCAACGGTTGGCGAGGAACGAAATGTCAACCATGTCTTCTACTGCGTTTATATCCATTGAAGGACAAAATGAA
>VDFB02087322.1:0-34037 GCA_007258455.2 Sequoia sempervirens | reverse complement strand
AACATTTTCACCTTAAAATTGGTTAAGATGTTAGGCTTCTTAGAACCATTTGTAGACACCACTAAGAGCATTTCCATCAAGGCATATTACAATGAAGAATGATCATCTAAAGGATTCATAACACTACCTATCAAAGTTGGTCCTATAGTCATGGATACCACTTTTCAAGTCTTAGACCTTGAACTCCTATATAACCTTCTCCTAGGCCGACCATGGATTCATGCCATGAAGTTTGTCCCATCTGCATATCACCAATGCCTTAATTTTCCATACAACACTAAAATTACAATAGTAGGTGATCCTGATCCATTCCAATATAGCAACAACCTATGTGGAGTACCCCAATAACAAGTGCCCATCAACCAGGAGGCTTCATCATCCACCTCATCTCGTTACATTGACCCTTCAGCTCTATCGAAAGCATCCACCTCCAAATCTCCACCTCTTGATTCTAAGGTTGAGGTCCAAGACAAAGGTTGTGGAGAATATCCCATGAAGATGTCATACTACATTAGCAAGCTCACTACTCCTAAGTCATATGGAAAACTAATAGCAGATAAAAGGAAACCCAAGGTCACTATTCACTCACCTCCCTCAACCACTTTCACCAAATGGGGGGAACTAAGTAAAGAAGTAGTCAACAAAGAGGATGTGACTCTTGGCTTTATAAAGAAGGAAACTAAGAAGCTCTTCCACTTGCTCAAATACCAATGAAACAGTATGGAAAAGGTTTTAAAATAATGTGGGACAAAGGCTATGATGGACATACTGGATTTGGATTAAAGAAAAATGGGATGAAAAAACCTTTTCCCTTATCCAAACAACCAAAAGGCCTAGGGTTGGAGTTCAAACTGATTAAGATTGGCACTTCTAATATTGCAACACCTTTACAAGATGAAGTAAATGCTTCTCAAGTTATTGAGACATCTACCTTACCTAACACTTCTCAACTACCTAACACACTTGATGACAACTACATAGAGACTGATTCCAACGAGTACGAATGGGACTCCCTTACCTCTAGAAAATACAATATAGTCGAAATGTTTTCCAACCTTGACCTTTCTGATACCATGATCTGCGGCCATAATGGCACCTTCATATTTACCTTTTCCACCTTAAACTTTGACATTTTTTATGATGGAATCCCATTATTTTATCCCCAACTCATCGATTGGGATCAACAAGAACCTCCCATCTTGGATATATTTGAGAATGACGAAGCAATCACTGAGTTCATGGGACTGTGTAAAGGAATCCCTAGTGGTGAAAATAAGGCTAGATTTACCATTAACTAGATAATATGGCATACTTTGGGGAGTATATCAACCCCTTTAGTCACAAAATTAAAAATAACAAAGCAAAATATGAAAAAATAAAAAAAGATGAGTCTCTAGGTGAAAACTGAAAGGCACCTTTAGACCATGAAAAAGTAAAAATAAAGGACATATTCGAGGGTGAAACCTCTCTGAGGCACCCAAGGATGGAGGTTTGGAAGTTCTCCCCATTACCAAAGAGAAGTTTCCAATTTTGATTGAGAAATCCATGGAAATCAACATCAACACAAATGAAAATTCTAGAATAATCCACTTTGCCTCATTATTGATAGTATCGAAATAGCCAGAATTTTGGGCTTTCTTTGAAGAGAGATAGATCAAATTTGACTAGTCATATGTTGGCATGCATGGTTTAGATCTTGATTTGATATTACACTATTTTCCCTTACATCCAGAGGCTAAACCAATCAAGTAAAAACTCAGAAAAATGCATCTGCAAATTGCTTTATTGGTCAAAGTTGAATTGAAGAAAATACTAGACACCGGCTTCATCAAATCAATTGACTCTACAAAGTGGGTTTCCAACCTTGTTCCAGTGACAAAACCAACAGGTGGAATCCACATTTGTATAGACTTTCAAGATTTAAACAATGCATGTCCTAAGGATAAATCTCCTTTACCAAATATTGACATAATTGTGGACTTGATGGCTGGATATGAGATGTTGTCCTCATGGATGGCTTCTTGGGATATAATCAAATAAAAATTGCACCTAAGGACCAACATAAGACAACCTTCACTTTTCCATGGGGAACTTATTGTTGGAATGTCATGCCCTTTGGACTTAAGAATGTAGGAGCAATATATCAATGAGCCATGACAACAATATTTCATGACATGATGCACACTTTAATTGAAGATTATATAGACAACCTGCTAGCCAAATTATTGACCCGAGGTGACCACTTGAGATTTTTAGACAAGATTTTCAAGAGGTTGGAAGAATACAAATTCAGATTGAATCCTAGGAAGTGTGTGTTTGGATTCACATCAGGAAAACTTTTTGGTTATATAGTTTCCAAATGAGGCATTGAAGTAGACCCAGTGAAAGTCAAAGCAATAATGTGCATGCCTCCACCAGCCAATATAAATTAGATACGAACACTTCAAGGCTAGAAACAATCCATCAAATGATTTATAAAATAGTTGGCTAACAAAGTTCATCCATTCCAACACTTACTTAGAAAAGGGGTACCATTTATATGGACAAAATCAACAAATCAAGGATTATCTACTAACACCACCAGTATTAATTCCACTCGTTGATGGGAGACCTCTCATCTTATACATTTCAGCAACAACATCTGCATTGAGGGAATTACTTGCATAGAATGACGATGAAGATTGTGAGCGAGCAATATACTACATTAGTCGCACCTTGGTGGGGTATGAACTAAATTACTGTCTAATAGAATTTGCTTGTCTTGAGGTTGTCTTTGCTACTCAATGACTAAGACATTATATGTTGAATCATTAAACAAAATTGGTCACAAAGATAGATCCCTTGAACTATCTTCTCATTAAAGCACCATTGATAGGACGGTTGGCTAAGTGGGTCATGATACTCAATGAATATGATAACCAGTACATCGAAAGAAAATCTATAAAAGGATAGGTTATTGCTAACCAACTTGTAGATGCACCAACCAAGGAAAATCATCCATTAGTCTCAGATTTTTAAGATGAATCCATCTTCACTTTAGACACAAAAATGACGTGGAAATTTTACTTTGATGGATCACACACAAATCATGATTCTAGAGCAAGGATACTATTTGTTACCCCTCAAGGTGATACAATTCCTAAGTCATTCAAGATTGCTTTTCCATGTACAAACAACATAGAAAAATATGAAGCCCACCTAACAGGATTACGTATGGCTATCAAATGGAATCAATTGGTGATTCTCAATTGATAATTTGACAAGTTAAAGATGATTATGATACCAAGGATGAAAATATCACACCCTACAAGTGGTGGGTAGATAGTTTTAGATAGTATCTTGACATAATTCTCTTTCATCAAGTGCCCTGTATTCAGAATAAAGTAGCAAATTCCATGTCCACCATTGGCTCTCTTGGACAAACCAAATAATGTGACTCAATTTGAGTTTTTGGTAGAATGGCTTTTGGTTCCTGCCTTTGACATCCCTGAGTTTGAGATGGTGTGTGAACTCGTTGGTCCCAATTGAACATGGTACCAAGATATATATGACTACCTTCATGACCAAATCCTTCCCATTGGCCTTTCATAGGTAACCAACGTAAGACATTCATTCATAAGGCCTCCAAATATGCCATCATCAGAGACACCCTTTATAAACATGTGCTAGACAATACCTTGTTGCGATGTCTTGATACTAAAGAAAAAAAAACAACCTTGAGTGAAGTGCATGAGGGTATATGTGGAGCTCACTCTAGTGGCCCAACCTTAGCTCAAAAGATCATGAGACTAGGTTATTATTGGCCTACAATGGAAAAAGACTCATATCTCTTTGTCGAAAGATTTCAAAAATGTCAAATTCATGGAGATTTGATCCATGAACCAACACAATAACTTCATCCAATAACATCACCATGGCTCTTTTCCTAATGGGGGCTCGACCTCATAGGTAAGATTCATCTCACATCTTCTAATGGTCATAAATTCATAATTACCGCAACCAATTAATTCACTAAATGGATCAAATCCATCCCGATGACATACATTATTGGAAAATAGATTTCCAAGTTTATCCTTAATTATATCATTTTATGATATGGTTTCCCTCAATCCATCATTATAGATAATGGTCACCCATTCAAAAACCAAGAGGTATGCCAACTTTGTGAAAAATTCCACATCTAACACCATTTCTCCACTCCATATTACCCCCAAGGTAACAACCAACCTGAGGCGTCTAATAAAACTATCCTAAAAATCCTTAAAAAGACTGTCAATGACGTTGGTCATGACTAGCATCTCCAACTGAATCATGCCTTATGGGCCTACCGCACAAGCATTCACACTCCCATTGGTGCTACTCCATATTCCCTAGTCTTTGATTCCAAAGTAATCTTACCTATTGAGGTTAAACTTCCTTCCTTATGGGTATCCATGCAAGGGCATATAGATGACAAGGAATATCGAGTCTCAAGGCTACATGAGTTGGAACTTTTAGATGAACAGAGACAAAGAACATTGGATCATCTTCATACATCAGAATCATCTCTGTCACAGTTATAATAAGAAAGTATTGAATCGACATTTTGACATTGGTGACCTAGTCTTAATGGAAAATCCTAAGAATCAAGAAGAATGAGAGAAGCTAGGAATGTTTGAGCCAAATTGGTCGGGTCCCTATATTGTCACAACAGTCTTTGGACCAGGGCATATCAACTCTCAACTCTTGAAGCGGAACCCTTGTCAGAACAAATCAATAGTCTGCATCTAAAGAGGTTCTACACAACTTCTGAAAGTCTTTTCATAACCATAAAAAAATACAAAATAAATAAAAATAAATGAATAATCAAGAAAATAGTAAAGAGAAATAATTCGTCCAATAGTGAAAACCAATGGTGCTTTGGATAAGTACCAGGTGAAAACCTCAAAAACATGCGCCATGTGTAGTTGACTTTCCTTCATCATCTACCATCATTCCAATCTAAATTTTCCTTGTCATCTGCCTTCCCCATATCACCCATAATAAATGGTTGTCCTTTCCATAGCTTGGAATGATTGACATCATGTGTCTTTTCACCTTCCGTAATGCCTATATCATTCCATTTCACCCTTAATAAATTGGTCTTATACTTGACTAGGGGCAACTACTTGACCTACGTGATCCTTGGATCTTACACTTACTATCAGAGGTTTGCTTTCACTCAAAAAGACAAAAAAATCATAAAACTATTAAAAGACAAAAAAATCAAATATTCCCAAAAAGACAAAAAAATCATAAAACTATTAAAAGACAAAACAATCATAAAACTATCAAAAGAAAAAAAATACAAAAATACAAAAACATCCAAATAACGTATAAAAATCCCAAAAATAGTGTCAAAGTCAGTCATGTTAGTTTATGTCATTGTCGAACTACGTTGCCTCTGCGACTAAATGTAGGAAAGGTCATTTGTCGATGTGCCCTCAAGGAATTAGGTCAATCCTATTAGCTTTGGTCAAATAGAATCATGGAATAGTCCTTTTTCAATAAAACAAAGTCATGTCATGTCAAACTATGAGGTCTCTGTGCATTGTTACGTAGGCAAGGCCATCTATTGATGAGCCCCCAAAGCCACCTAGGTCAGTCCTTTAGGGTTTGTCATGTCAATCATAATAAATCAAATATTTTCAACTTAGACACAAATAGTCATCAAAACATTAGACAATTCATGCATCAACAAGATAAACAGGTCAACAAAGTCTCTTAGTCAAATCAAACAAATTGTCAAAATAGTCAAACAATCAAAACATTAACTAGTCAACTTATGTCTTATGCAGGATGTGTCCTTCCTAAAACCAGACATTGTCATTTAATCAAACTTCATCATTTTCCTTATATAGGTGGTCACATGATCGAAACCAGACTTGACATCTTATATGACATGTTTCTCTCTTGAAACAAGGCCTTGTAAACTTGTTAATCACCCAATCAATTAAACATCAAACAATCATATTTTGGAAAACACTATGAATGGATGTTGACCTTGTGGTTTGTTTTTTCTTAGTTTTTGCTAGATTTTTCTTTGATTTAGGTTACTGCTTCCTCGAGGATGTCCCATGAAGGATTTAGAGGAGCAATGATGTCTCGTGACTCTTTTATTTGACTGTTGTCTGTGGATTGTCTTGACAAAAATACTGAGGCAACTTGGCCCTTAGTATGAGTTAGGACATTCCTTGCCTACAACTATCTATTTTACAAGTGGATGACCTTGCACACCTTGGTCTATGTCATACCATGGTGTTTTTTGTCCATTTTTCATATTTTTACCATCCAACGATGATTAAATGCAAGGCCTACTATTTATTTGGAAAAATATTGAAGTCCTTTCACCATACTAACTTCTATATCCTTCAAGCTAACATTTCTTCTATCCTTCATCCTCTAGTCTTCTCATCCATTTTGAGAGCACACTCATGCTTTTTGAACCCGCATGTCCTCTCGAGGGTGCATACCACAACCCTCCTTTTCATCCTTCCTCATCTTGTTCGTTGGGGCATGTTTTGACTAAATTTGTTTGACACAACGTGATAAACTGCATTGTATCAAAGAGGGAAAAACTGTAGACACCAAAAATTGTCCTAGGCATGCAACTACTAGTTCTCCATCATTTTCTCTTTTAATTATTTAATTATTTTCTAAAGACATAAGTCTTCTATTAATTAAATAATTTTAAATTATTTAATTAGTTCATTTCTATCTTTATTCCTCCTTGATAAATTTATTTATTTATTTAATTAAGTCACTAATTAAGTCCCTTTCTTTCTAAAATTTGTCCACTCTCTTGAATTTTGAATTAAATCATTATTTAATTCAAGAGGTCCTCTTTGTCACATTCCTCTATAATTAAAAATATATATATTTAATTATTCATTGGCCACCTAGATTAAATATTTATTATTATTTTATTTTTCCTCTCACCTCTCTGTTCATGCCAATCTTATCTTCCACATCAAGTTCTTATCAATCCATGTCTCAATTAACCTCCACACTTGATTAAATTATTTATAATTTAATCTTGACCATCAATCTATATATATTTTCCCTAACCCTAGTCCATACTACATCTTTCGTTCATGGCCATAGATTATTGACATTTAATCTTAGCCTTTCATTCAAAATTGTCTGTCATATAAATACCTTTCCATTGTCATTTGTCATCAACCTCTTGCTATTTGGAGTCTACATAAGCTATGTTGCTATCAATTCTACTATCAATTCAAGGGCATCCACATAGTCATTGAGAATCTTCAATATTTTGCTTTGTCATTGTCATAGGCCTATTTGCATACTCAAAATTCTGAAGGAAATTATCTTATTCAAGCCAAATGGAGAAGCAAAATGAAGGTGAATCAATGGTGGTATGAAGGCTTTTGGTAATATTCTTCCATATTTTATGTATTTATGCTTATTTGTGCTTTACTGTTTATTAGGGTTTGATTTATATGCTTTCTTGCCTAACCTTTAATATTTTAATCCTGATTACAAGGAGCACACTCAATTTTTTGTTTTCCCAAGATGTGTCCACTTTGAAAATTAGTAGGAAATGCCACGTTCATTTAAAAATTAGCAGAGAAATTGAGCATGGTCTACATGGTGTACACAAACAACAATATATGACTAAATAAATTACTAAAAATTGCATATAAATGACCAATTTTGGTCACATGACCATTAGTAGTTTATTGCCAGGCATTTATAATGTGACCAAATTTATGACTAAACTGTTTTAGTCATTTATTTAGTTATTGATTTTTACTTATTGATTTGGTCATTGATTTGGTCATTGTTTTAGTCATTGATTTCATCATTAATTTAGTCATTGATTGTTATTAACTGGTCATTTATTTAGTCATGGTAGTGATTTATTTAGTCATATATTTAATCATTAATTTAGTCATTAATTATTGTTAACTGGTCATTTATTTAGTCATGGTAGTCATTTATTTAGTCATATATTTAGTCATTACTTTAATCATATATTTAGTCATTAATTTAGTCATTACTTTAGTCATTAATTTAGTCATTACTTTAGTCATATATTTAGTCATTATATTAGTCATTACTTTAGTCATATATTTAGTTATTTAGTCATATTTAGTCATTAATTTAATCATTACTTTAGTCATATAGTTAGTCATTAATTTAGTCATTTTATTTACTGGTTTCCATTAATTGGTAGTAAATATAATCACGAAATGAATAATTTATTAAATAACATAAATTTTATAATGCAAAACTAACATAATATTAAATTTGAACTAAAACATAAAAGTAAATAAAAATATTGCATATGCGTACAAGCTACAACATACTAGAATTAAAAGATTGATTCAACATCATGATAAATAAATGTGATCTACAATAAAAAATTTAATGCAAATATATATCAAGTAAGATGTCAAAGTTGTCTAAGGGTATATATGTAAATATAATAAAAAATGTCAAAGTTGTCTAAGAGTTTCCAAGTCTTTCAAATACACCATGATAATTAAGATCCCTGAACAACATATTCAAAATACTGCATAAGTAGTGAGCCAAGATGTCTAGCAACTAGTACATGATAAATATGTTCAACTATGTCATTTTTTGCAAATATTTTAGTGGCCATTGTGTGAAGGTTCTCTCTTTCTCTTTCAGACGAACAACTCCATCTATTTTGTCTTCATAAACAAGGTGTATGTTACTTGTGACCTTTAAAATGTTTACATTTGCATCCCTTGTTCCTTTCAAGTTGACTCCATGTACAATAGATAGGGATTGAATCTGCCTAATGCCCACAGTATCACCATCTAATGGATCCAACACCTTAACTTTATCCCCTTCTTTGAGTTTATCAATACATTCTTGCAAAAAGAAAAAAATAACACATTATATTACATAGGTATTGATTACCCTTGTTTGCATATTAAAAAAACCATTACTTACTTAAATTGTACTTGTATGTGTGTTAAAATAATTACAAAAGGAAATTTTCAAAAATAATTGCAATGATACCTCATGAATGTTTTACCCTAAAAATTACCTTAGCAGTCTCACATTTTCGTTGATCAAGAGGCCTAATAGTCTAGATGATTATTATCATCCATAGGGTATAAAGTCAACCAAAAAGAGAATGGGGGAGAGGGATTAAAGTAAGCATAGATTCCAAGAACCATTCATCAATCTAATTTACTAAAAAACAAACACTCATTGTAGTGCTTACAATGTTATTATTAGCTTCATGCTAATCAGATACAAAGGCCACAAATATAAACACTACATTACCATGCAAATTTTTTGGGCATATGGTTTAAATTATGTTAACTTGAATCTTGCAAGGTCAATAAAAAAGGATGCACAAGGCAACCAAAATAAATCCAAATCATGACATTCAACTTATATTATATTTGATCTATAACAATCCTTGGAAGATATGTTGAGTTTTTATGACGTTCAAAAGTTGCACTTCATCCATGTTCCTACTAAACTTGCATAAAGGCTTCCAACAATTTTTTATGCATGAATAACATAAACCAATAAACATGTATAGTTTTCTCTTTAGATTACAGCAGCTACATGTAGCTCAATCAATATCTCATTCAGAAAAATAAAAAATTATAAGATTTAATATTCAATACCATAGAACACAAAAAATACAATAAAATGTGTTCACTGGGGTAATCACAGAACTCATCGTGTTTGGAGAAGCAAGCTACTTTCCACTCAACATACTAGCAGTTGATCTTTTTACAAACCCATTCTCATTAGCCTACTTGTGCATACACATCAGCAATTCAAATATCAACAAGCATTTCATATTAACTATTGTTCAATAACCTTATTACAAACCTACCTTATAACATAGAAAACAAGAGAAAATTAAAAAACAGACATTTCTGCCAAGGTGTGAGGAGTCAAAAACTAGGAAAAAAGAATTTTTTATCCAAAACCTGTGGATGATAGTTAATTTTTGTTCAAAATTTCAATTCAACGTATAAACTCAAAGTTAAAATTTTGACAAAATGATTTGACTAGGTATAGGGTTGGTTTCCATCCACACATAAGGATATTAGTAAAAAAGGATGCACAAGGCAGCCAAAAATAAATCCAAAGCATGACATTCAACTTATATTATATTTGATATATAACAATCCTTGGAAGATATGTTGAGTTTTTATGATGTTCAAAAGTTGCACTTCATCCATGTTCCTACTAAACTTGCATAAAGGCTTCCAAAAAAAATTTATGCATGATTAACATAAACTAATAAACTTGTACAATTTTCTCTTTAGATTACACTAGCTACATGCAACTCAAATTAATATTTCATTCAAACAAATAAAAAATTGTAAGATTTAATATTCAATACCATAGAACACAGAAAATACGATAAAATGTGTTCACTGAGGTCATCAAAGAACTCACTGTGTTCGAAGAAGCAAGCTACTTTCCACTCAACATACTAGTAGCTGATCTTTTTACAAACCCATTCTCATCAGCCTGCTTGTGCATACACATCAACAATTTAAATATCAACAAGCATTCCATATTAACTATTGTTCAGTAACCTTATTACAAACTTGCCTTATAACACATTAGAAAATAAGAGAAAATTAAAAAACAGACATTTATGCCAAGGTGTGAGGAGTCAAAAACTAGGAAAAAATAATTTCTTATCCAAAACTTGTGGATGATAGTTAATTTTTGTTCAAAATTTCAATTCAGCATATGAACTCGAAGTTAAAATTTTGACAAAATGATTTGACTAGGTGTAGCGTTGGTTTCCATCCACACATAAGGATATTAGTAAAAAAGGATGCACAAGGCAGCCAAAAATAAATCCAAAGCATGACATTCAACATATATTATATTTGATCTATAACAATCCTTGGAAGATATGTTGAGTTTTTATGACGTTCAAAATTTGCACTTCATCCATGTTCCTACTAAACTTGCATAAAGGCTTCCAACAATTTTTTATGCATGAATAACATAAACTAATAAACATGTATAGTTTTCTCTTTAGATTACAGCAGCTACATGTAGCTCAATCAATATCTCATTCAGAAAAATAAAAAATTATAAGATTTAATATTCAATACCATAGAACACAAAAAATACAATAAAATGTGTTCACTGGGGTAATCACAGAACTCATCATGTTTGGAGAAGCAAGCTACTTTCCACTCAACATACTAGTAGTTGATCTTTTTACAAACCCATTCTCATTAGCCTACTTGTGCATACACATCAGCAATTCAAATATCAACAAGCATTTCATATTAACTATTGTTCAATAACCTTATTACAAAAGTTGCACTTCATCCATGTTTCTACTGAACTTGCATAAAGGCTTCCACAATTTTTTTATGCATGATTAACATAAACTAATAAACTTGTACAATTTTCTCTTTAGATTATAGTAGCTACATGCAACACAAATCAATATTTCATTCAAACAAATAAAAAATTGTAAGATTTAATATTCAATACCATAGAACATAGAAAATACAATAAAATGTGTTCACTAAGGTCATCACAGAACTCACTGTGTTTGGAGAAGCAAGCTACTTTCCACTCAACATACTAGTAGCTGATCTTTTTACAAACCCATTCTCATCAGCCTGCTTGTGCATACACATCAACAATTTAAATATCAACAAGCATTCCATATTAACTATTGTTCAGTAACCTTATTACAAAATTTCCTTATAACACATTAGAAAAGAAGAGAAAATTAAAAAACAAACATTTCTGCCAAGGTGTGAGGAGTCAAAAACTAGGAAAAAATAATTTCTTATCCAAAACCTATGGATGATAGTTAATTTTTTTTCAAAATTTCAATTCAGTTTATAAACTCGAAGTTAACATTTTGACAAAATGATTTGACTAGGTATAGGGTTGGTTTCCATCCACACATAAGGAGAATAGTAAAAAAGGATGCACAAGGCAGCCAAAAATAAATCCAAAGCATGACGTTCAACTTATATTATATTTGATCTATAACAATCCTTGGAAGATATGTTGAGTTTTTATGATGTTCAAAAGTTACACTTCATCCATGTTCCTACTAAACTTGCATAAAGGCTTCCTGAATTTTTTTATGCATGATTAACATAAACTAATAAACTTGTACAATTTTCTCTTTAGATTACAGTAGCTACATGTAGCTCAATCAATATCTCATTCAAACAAGTAAAAAATTGTAAGATTTAATATTCAATACCATAGAACATAGAAAATACAATAAACTCTGTTCATTGAGGTCATCATAGAACTCACCGTGTTTGGAGAAGCAAGTTGCTTTCCACTCAACATACTAGTAGCTGATCTTTTTACAAACCCATTCTCATGATCCTGCTTGTGCATACACATGAACAGTTTAAATATCAACAAGCATTCCATATTAACTATTGTTCAATAACCTTATTACAAACTTGCCTTATAACATAGAAAATAGGAGAAATTTACAAAGAAGACATTTCTACCAAGGTGTGAGGAGTCAAAAACCAGGAAAAAATAATTTCTTATCCAAAACCTGTGGATGATAGTTAATTTTTGTTCAAAATTTCAATTTAGCTTATAAACTCGAAGTTAACATTATCACCTTTCAAACACATATCACTTGGTTTATCTAGTTTAATATCCAATTATCTATTGTGAGTGCTTTGATCTTTTATCTTAGCACAAAATGCTAGGCATGTGATGGCCTTTTTACCTTTTCAAAAAAATCCCTTTCTCCTAGTTGCTTGCATTTATTTGCTAAGATTTGCTCTTAAAAAAGATTTATTTTGGAGCTACTTTTATTGTTTGGTGAGATCAAATGCACTCTATTTAATACATTCAAATTAAGGAATTCACTTGAAATTATACATTTATAACTCAAGCTAAATATCAAGATATAAAAACTATTTTACTCCTTACAAGCAAGATCTACTCATTTGTTATATTCATGGGCTTATCAATAGTTTGTTCCAAGCTTTTTTTATTAGTTTATGTTACAATTTTTTAGATTGTATCTCAAAAAAATCATATGGAAATCCTTTGATATTTTAGCCATCTATTGGATCTCATATTGGCTTTTAAAGCCACAAAAGACTAGAGTCAGTATCTATGTTGTAGAAGTAGATGAAAGGGTTGCTTGTATCCCACTCATTAAATGTGGTCTATGATGCATAAGGAAATAGAGAGAGCACTTCAATAATACAACAAAGGTTTTTCCTTCCTTCTTGCCCACATTTATATTGATTGTTTGATGATGTCAACTACCAAGCACATATTAAAAATGTGACACATATTTTTCTTCTATGCCTAGTGGCTAGACAAGGATATGACAACTTTCAATTTCTGCTACTATCTCTATTCTTTTTAACTTGGAGATTTTTATCATTTTCATACCAATTAAAGATCACCTGCTAATTTTGATGCCCACTTCTTTACAATATTGGCCAAGTCTCTTTATTTGTATACAATTGAAAAAAAATAAGATTAAGTGTCATAGCTTTAAAAAATTTCTCATCTTTTATAGAAATGCAGTTGTGAAATATCCTTGATAAGGTTCAAGATTATTTTATCTAGTAAAAAATTACGATGTTTCTTGACAGATGAGAAATTTCCAACTTTGGCCTTTGTGGCCCAATTGAGTACAATTTTTTATGTAAATGTCATGACAAGGATCAATTTTTATGAGTTTCTTCCTTCCTTGTTGTCCCATGGAAATTTCTCAAATTAGTGGGAAAGAATGCAACTTTGGTTTGATCCGTGGAAGCTTCACACAAGGCATGCGGACTAAACCTTCTGCAATAGAGAGCTAAGAATAGGCCTATTACTTATCACAGAGATAATCATCTCTTGTGATTGATTTGAAGAAAAAGAGACCTCTAATTGATCATTTTAGTAGGTAGGAACTTAATTCTTAACCCTGCCCATGTGTACTTTTGTAGTTGTTTAGAGAGGAAATTCCTTGTAATATGCAAATTTCCTGTTATACTGGGCATTGTTATTCTTAGCTTAGGGGAGCAATAATTTTAAGGTGGAATTATCTGATGTTGGAATATCCAATATAATTAATTAAAATTCAAAAGAGAGCACAATCATGTGAGAAAATCGGCAATGTGGGTGCTCACTGATATACTAGTTTATATGGGTGACTAATGGTATACTATTTGTTTTGTTTCCCATCGCTTTAATTTGTTGGTCAGTGACTTAGTAATGAATTATAATTTAATTTCGGTCTTCTTTTATACCTCTAGGGCTCTAATTTTAAATCCAGCCTCTTACATTGAATTCAACTGGTACTCATTATGGACCCTACACATTGAGTTATGTGTTTGTATAATTGTCCTTGTAGAGATCATTAGTTTTTTTGCTTATCTTCTAGTGCAGGGGCACCCTTGCAACATTATATCTCCATTTTGTTTAATTTGGAATCTTTTCTTTGTAGTAGGATGGAAAGGATTCATTTTGTATTCCTTTAAGCTATTATAAAGATTATTAAGTCCAAAAAGTGCAAAAATGTAAATAAGATATAAGGTTGTTGACAATTGTTAACAAAGTTGCATAATTATGTAAAGGTAGTTGAAGATTCATTTGAGTCACAAGGAGTTAGAAGTTGGTAGAAGCTGAATAGACATGATGTGATGCCTTTAAAAATGCTATTGTATGCATTTGTGGTTTGAGGGTGATTGAAGATTTGAGAAATAAAAGAATAAAGCACTGTTTTCTATATTTTTCTCAGAAATTCTGTGTTCAACCTTTGTACGGAGTTGTACAAATTGTAAAGTTTGCAAAATTGGTTGGAAGTATTGTGACTTCCAATCACCTTCCATATGAATCTATTTTCATGCATTTTAGTGGTCATTTGAAGAAGATATCATCATTTCTCTCATAACAGTCTGAAACCCTCTCTAGGGTTAACAGTGAGTTAAGGATTTTATGTTTCTCTTTTATTTGTTGATGAAATACTCTAGTTTTTGGTGAAATTTGTCTTCTATTTATGTTCTTTCATAGTCAAGTGATTTTGAGTCAAGATCATAAGTGTAAAGGAATTGCAGATTAATGTTTTGACTGGTTTTCTGAGATTATAGTCTATAACCAAGCATTTAGGAGAAACCTAACCTAGGGTTTAGTAAATAAGCATAGAAACATCCCTCCAAAGGTTTATTGAGCATAAGTAGGTCAAAATAAACTTGTTAGAATCATTTATCAAGAGTAAACATGATGGGAAGCTATATAATCAATAAGCCCTCTTGGACTTGGAACCTAATTAGCCTTGTTTTAGTAGCGTTATAACTTGTTTGTTCCATATTCTCCAAGACAACATATGATAAATTGTGGATATTTTCTAAGGAACATTAAGGAGCATATTAAAATTTATTCATAGCCAATGATAAAGGTCTATGTTTGGAGAAAATCTCTATCAGACCTATGGAAGACCTATTAGGAAAAGGGCAGAGTAATGAAGGAATCTCACCAAAACTATATTCTTGAGGACTAGAAGGGGTTAAAACATGTTGGATTAGGTCTCTTAAAGCTGTTCCACTTGTTGAAGCAATTATATACATCTTGGAATCAAAACTTGGTTATGGATGTAAAGGTCTTGCTTTCACTATTTCACATTAAGGACAGTCATAATAGAATGATAAGAATTTAAAAGGAAGACATTGTGAAGTCTTTGTTTGACTCAAATAATGGTGATATATGTTTGGTTGTGCTTAGGTAGATAAATTTTGCATTTTTAATCATCTTATGCCATTATGAAAGGTTGGGAGAAGTTGTAAAGGAAGTTGATCCTGATTAATGATGTTGACTGAGTGTTTTGAAGAATTTGAAGGAGATTGGAACTCTTATTTCAAATGTGTGTTGGATAATGTTACAATGAGGCATATAGTTGAATAAGTGTGTCAAGGTTTTGATATTTATCTTGGCTCCGCATCATCTCCATGTATGTGAAAATGTTAACTTATTTCATCCTTTTGATGGCTTTATCGACTTGCTTATTTATAAAAAAACATGTCTGATGCAGAGCTAAGAGAGAAAACAACACCTTGACACACTTATTCAACTATATGCCTCTTTGTAATAGTTTCCAACTCAAACATTTGAATTAAGAGTCCCAAACTCAGTCAAGTTCTTCAAAACACTCAATCAACGACATTAATCAAGATCAGCTTCCTTTACAACTTCATTCAATGGCACATGATGGTTGCAAATACAAACTTTTTCTTTAGAAGCACAATCAGAACATATGTCACCTTGCATTGATTCAAAATAACAAATAAATACTTTTACAACATCTACCCTTTCACTATACCATTAGTTCCTTATGACTGTCCTTCAAGGTATAACAAAGACACTCTTTGATTACAAACACAAATTTGGATCTCTAAGACACAATCAATCTAGTCTATACTTGATACACCTTCATATGAGTTGAAATGGAAAGATCACGTTCATTACACAGCCTTCCCAATCATCTTTTTTCCATTCTTTATGACTGTCTATTAAGTGTGTTGCAATGGCTCTCCTAAGTCACAACCTTAACTTCATCTTCTCAAACACCAAAGGCTGAGCCAACACTTTGAGCAACATTGCTAGACTTGAAACAACTTGAAAAGATCCTTTTATTCACCCCAAGAACTCAGTTAAGGAGTGCTTCCTCCATTACTTTTCCCTATTCCTACTAGGTATGCCATAGGTCTGACAGAGCTTCCCTTCAAACATAGTCCCTCAATACTGACTGTAAACAACCTCTAAGGTTCCCTTCATCATGTATTAAAACATATCAAAGACTCACCATAAGTTGCTTGAAGAAAAATGCACAAATTCAGATTGTCTACGTTCCATAACAGAGTTAATTAGGTTTGCACCCAGGAAGCGCTTATTCATTTGGCTACCTTTGATCACAAACTTATTGGAAAATCACTTCAATCACTCATATATAGACTTGCTTATGCTTAAAGAACCTTTAGAAAATCACTCCCATGCTTATTTTCCAAACCCTAGGTTAAGATCCATTAGAACTCTGCATTTTATCAAACTGTGACATATTTCAATCAAAGAAACTCTCAAGTTTCCACATTATAATCTTATTAATTCAATCTAAAACAAGGGTTTAGTGGATCATATTATTTTTCTGGTTTTCAGTCCATACAAATGGTGAAATCATGAGTTTTGAGGAATGATTAATGTTTGTTTGAGGTTGATAAGGGTTTGGGAGTAGTGTAAGAGGGGTATCCTTTGTAAAACAAACCTATTCTAATAGCCTTTTTAGGCACACAATCTGAGAATCTAAAGATTTCTTTTGGACAGTCATTGTAAGTTTTTTGTTTTGTTGAAGTGGACAGTAAGAGATGTCTAAAGAATCATTTGGTGCTTGGAAATTGCATGTTGATTGTGAGATTTACCCGGTTTAGGGTATGAAGACCTATTTGTCAAATAGTGCCAAGACTTTCAAAGATAGCAGAAATATGATGACATAGTGCAAAGCATGGCTACAAATGGTTAAACATCTACAGACCTCAACACAGTGTTAAACTCAAACAAAGCAACATTACACAGTGCAAAGAGAGTGATCAGATAGAGCTAATACATAATGCCATCATTCAAGCACTCAAACCAATAGGGAATACTTCATCCTCATTTCACTCTTTGCTAGAAACAATTAATGTATGAGTAAAACAAAAAATAAGAAAAAGGGCATTAGGTCTCCAAGGTGTTTTCCATCACAGAATCAAGGAGGTTATTTAAACCTTTAAAATTTCCTATTATATTCAAGTGTTGCAGCTATGAGAGGTTGACAATGGAATTGGGGAGGTTATTTAAACCTCTGCAACTTTCTATTTTCAAGTGTTGTAGATGTGACAAGTTGCCAATGGAATCAGGAAGGCTATTTGAACCTCTACAATCTTTTATGTTCAAGTGTTGCAGCTGTGACAGGTCTCCAATAGAATCAAGGGGGTTACTTAAACTTTTACACATTTCTATGTTCAAGTGCTATAGCTTTAAGTACATGTTTCCCTAAAATAGACACAGCTGTGAAAGTAGAAAATTACATGCACGTAAGGGAAATGTACACAAATAGGACAAGCAAGAAAATTTGAGTATCAAACTGCAATAGGACCATATTTTTAATTCAAATATTGTATGATTATATGATCTTGAACCCTCCCCATTGCATTTTAATGTAGATGTTGTTTCATGATATATTTTGAAGAGCCTTGATAGTGTCTCAATTGAGCCCTACTTGGGCACATATGACACCATCAAAACTCTTCAGGAAAACACAATCAATGGCTTCATGCAATTAATAAAAGAAGGGACCTTCTATAAATTCCAACACATACAAATAATCATCTCCAACCTAAAATCAAAGCACCAAAACACAAAAAAGTATACATGGGAAAGCTTCCATTTGGTCCTCTAGCTTTGGGCTCCTGAAGGGGAAGGCATGTTGCATACATAACTACAATAATTGAATAATATATGTGTAAAAGGAGCTATTTTCTAGCTAAGGTTATATGTTGTTTAATATTTTAATTATAGTACAGTAAAAGGCAACCTATCATGATATGGGGGAGAATCTCAAATAATTGGGCCATTCTAAAAATCATGAGTAAGATAGGTTCACCATATTTAGTCAATGTTGCTCTCTATGTAGTTTGTGTAGGAATCTACTCATTTTGTTATATATAAAGTTTACCCATAT
This sequence comes from Sequoia sempervirens, assembly GCA_007258455.2. NCBI lineage: Eukaryota > Viridiplantae > Streptophyta > Pinopsida > Cupressales > Cupressaceae > Sequoia > Sequoia sempervirens. The sequence continues at coordinate 15,313 of VDFB02087322.1, read as the reverse complement.
GTATCTATTTACCCCTACATATCTATTTTATTTGTATATTAGTATAACTATATGTAATAATTTCACATCTTTTGGAGAAGAGTGTCCATACCTTTTGTATCCATAGGTGAGTTTGGGTGTGCAAATGATCTCATTCATCTTATTATTGTGTAATTGTGTTGTAAAGGTTGCACATAAACTTCATATGAGAGAAAAACACTACATTGGATTGCACCAAATTCTGGGTAAGTAATACTACAAGATAATTATTACGAACATTGTAATTCATAAGTTTCCTTCAAGTAGGCAAGTTACATTCAAGGGAGCTTGCTAAGGTAGAGGCATAAACCTAATTAGTGAAGTTCACAGTTTGAAATAAGTTACTAATGTGGATATGGGTAAGAGTTTTCCTCTGGTCCTTGTATATACTACGACTTGAGCACATTCCTACAAGAAATACAAAAATGTAAGAAAATATTACAAATATAAAACTTATTGAAAAAATTATGTATGATAATCAATATGCCCGTGTGTAAACAAGAAGAGAAAAAAAATGGGGTGTTGGATTCCAACAATAATGCACCCAATACAAAGATATCCTTATATCACCACGAAACCCTACTCTATTCAACATCTGTTACTATGAATTGAAGCAATTTTTTAAAACCCTACTATATTCAACATTGGCTATTGTGAATTGAAACAATTTTTTACAATCCTTCCCTATTCAAAATCTACTTTGCAAGAATAAGAACAATTTTACAAGAAAACTTCCTATTGCAAAAGTTAAAAAGATACTCAAGATTCAACCCTAACTAGTCCATTACAAGGACACCATAATCTCCTTCAATACCAAACGATCTTAAACTTAGAGCTCTAGTTCCTCCAAGTAGCAGCTCATAAATCTCATATTTGTATAAAAGTTGTGGATGTTTGGTCTTCAATTTTTCAAGTTTAATGGAAATTTCCTTGTTTTTTCGAAATCTGATATTTAATAATTCATTTTGGCACAGTAGCATCTTTATTTTCTTTTCCCCTTCATTATATTGATGCCCATCTTTCAATATAGTTGGGTTTAGAAAGATAATTTTATAAGTTATCAACCTTTTTGTGCTACAGGGGAAAGAATACACTCACAAAAGAGACATACATTCTCTCCTTTGATCCTTGTACATGCACTGTGTTATAGGGTTGGAACAATATGCAACGAGAAATAATGTGAGCAAATATTTTTGTCTAAGTGATTTCCCCAAAGAAATGAATTTGTGTATAAACTTAAAATGTAAGTGTCTAATTTCTACTTATAAATTTAAGCATGCAACTTTGTCTAGTAGTGGCTATTAGACAACCCTAACATACAATCATAACCTTTTATTGAATATATATACTATGCTAAAAAAAAAATTCCTAAAGGTTTTTCCTTATCATTTATAAGCAACCAAAGGTTTTTCCCTATCATTGATAAGAACATTTCAAGATTTCTAGACATGAAAATTAGTACAAAAAGATATCAGAGGACCCCAGTACAAGGTAGATGTAAGATAGTAGAAAAATAATCACCAAACTATTCTAAGTACAAATGAATATTATTGACTTCCATCACAACTTCTCTCCAACATAACTCATAATAGCCATGCAGCAATATGACTACAGAGTTATATTAGTGCCTACTTAGTCCCCATCTAGTTTGTCATTTTCATCTCCAACTACAACAACCCCCTTCTAGTGAAACCCTCTTGAAATTGCTATCATCAAAATGAAACCAAATCCTCATTTTCAAAGCATTAAAACTACAACATTGAAAACATCTACGAGCAGACCTATAACACCCTCATATGTTTATCATCTTTCACTTCTTTGATTCCCTAGTGCACCGAGTCTCCTCTTTGTGCATTCCTTATGCTGAACAAGTCAATTAGTGTCAAATCTAACTTGACATATGCTGAAAATCTATTTTTTTTGCTATTATCAAGACCAAAAATAGAGTTATCTCATATTTGTCATTGAGAATGGAATTTAAACTTGTCCTCAAGAGTAGAATCTCTATTGGATACCATCAATCAATCAATCACTATTGGAATCTCTAGTTTCATCAAAATATGAGGAAGATGATGACACTATAGGGTGGATAGAAGATAATTACAAGAAGGCAGCCCTGGAAAAACAATCACATGGTTCTTTGGTCTCACTGGAAAAAGGGTTTGGCCTGATTTTTAGACTTGGTACCATTCTTAGTAGTAAATATGGATATACCTATTTGAGTTGTTATATCAAGCATATATTTCTCTTTATAGTATGTATTTCTTGGTTTCATTTTGGGCCAAGGGCCCTTAATAAACACCCATATTTAACCAAAAAATAAACAAACAAAAAAACAATATTAAGGAAATGTAAATAAAATGATTTCCTTAAGAGGAAAATTACTGCAGAAATGCCCTTGATGAGCAGCAGTTTTTTGAGAGATGTTCTAACCAACTCCCCTTCAACAAGAAAATCAAATGGCTGAGGTTTTTCTGCACAAAAAAATGCACTTTTGAGACAAATAACAAAAACATCACTTTCCAATTAAAATATGCTAACTATTACTTTGCATCAATATATTAAATTAGATCAAAGAGAGAAATCTGTTATAAGAAATTTCATTTCATGAAATTTGTTTTAAGGCAATACTCATACAATAAAAATAAGGTCAGAGACTAGCACACTAATCAAAATGCTAAGAAAAAAAAACAATGTTCCATCAACAAAACAGTTGATAGTAGAAAGGATATCATCAAATGGGTACAACCAGTAAGGAATTGTACATAAAGCATATTTTAAAGTTGGACCACCTGAGCTAAGTAACACTTCAAAACTTCTTGTCACACACCATTGCAAAGAGTAGTGAACCCATCCACCATGAATACCTTGAAGCCTTCAAAATTCTACTTCTTATTGTAATTTGTATCCTTCATGCTAGAAGAATCTCTTCCCTATCTTTATTTTTAAGATTGATTGAAAGCGAATGATCTGAAGATTACTTTTTAGGAAAGAATTAATTAACAATCTAATTTGTTATAATAGCAAGTAGTGGTACTTCCATGCCATCCTATAATTAGAATTTGACAACAACAATGAGGCACATAAATATGGGATAGCAAAAGTTATTTCTGGTTTGTATTTTGAAATCTATATTTTAAGATTGATTTTCTTTTTTTAATATTAGCATATGTAAATTTTATTATACTATTATTATCTTCATTTTCTTGTCTTTATATGAAATTTAATGAGCTGACAACTTAATTAGCTAGCATAGGGGATGGCTAGTAAATAAGATAATTTTGTTCAATATGACAAAGTAAATATCTATGAAAATGGCAGTGCAAAATGTATTTAATTGGTGAGAACTTTAGAGTGATTCTTTGTGATTTCTCTATGTTGTTCAGACATGCTTAAGCCTTGGATCTCTTTGGGAAATACTAATAGGTGTTGCAGTAATGTCTCTTCACTCCAATTCCTAGTATCCGGATGTTTTTACAATATAAATGAACAAACCAAAATTTATCTTGGGAGAGTTGTCCATCCTTACTAACCACTTAAAATTCTGTAGTATTACATAACAAGTAGCATCCAGTAAAAATTTTGTTGTATTGCAGCTTTGTTGAACAACCGTGGGTGGCCTTTTGGTGATTTCCTAGAGATATTTGAAATGAGTTGCCTCTCTTGTTATACAAGATGATAATAAGAGACTGCTATTTTCAACATAATTATGCCTTCATGAGCCTGTTTTTCAATTTCTTGCATAGATACTACTTCTGGGTGAAGATGGAAAAGTTATCAACCCCGAAACCTTTAAAAAAAGAAAATTATAATTTTTTTGGGTCCAACAAGCATTGACTATCACATTAATCTTGATTGCCTTGCATTATCTTGTTCTTTTGAGTTTTGCATGTTGAGGACCGGTTTGCTAATTCTTTGTCATGATTTTACATTTTCCTCAATCCCTAAGCAACTATATCAAGGTTAGACACTAGAATTTTTCTTGTAATATTCCCTTAGTGTTTACTTGGTGACATGTGTTCTGGTTGAACTTGTGTAGGTATGTCTCAAAAATGCAAGAATATCTATAACAAAATATTGTTGGAATGAATGTTCTTGTCTCTATAATGCAAGGCTCATCTCTCTCTCTCTCTCTCTCTCTCTCTCTCTCTCTCTCTCTCTCTCTCTCTCTCTCTCTCTCAGACACACACACACACAAACACACTGGTTCACTCACTTTCTCATACCTTAACAATAGCAAGATGATTGACAAGTATTTGATAATTTTGATGCATTATTTTCTACTCTAATGAGATTGTGTTCGAGGAAGTAGGTCTCTTCTAGTCCCTCTTGCCTTTGGCTATATTTAGTTTATTGACAAGTATTTGATAATTTTGATGTATTATATTTACTCGAATGAGATTATGTTCTGTGATTTAGGGCTTATCTAGTTTCTCTCTCTCTCTCTCTCTCTCTCTCTCTCTCTCTCTCTCTCTCTCTCTCTCTCTCACACACACACACACACATGGCTATATTCAGATGATTGAAAAGTATTTGATAATATTGATGTATTGTTTTCTAGTCTAATGAGGTTGTGTTGTAGGAAGGTCCACGGCAGCCCTAATTGCTAATAAGAATATCAGCATGGTTTCTTTTTTTCAAAGGGAAAATAAAAGGTTTGTATAAATATTGGGCCAAACCCTCCAAATAATGGAGAACAATATTTTGAAGCATAATTTTAGTTGGCAGAGAAGTAGTCCAACTATCCCCAGATTTAATAAAGTTGTTCTTCATAGGCCAACAAAAAAAATGCCTCATCCTCTAAAGCAACAGATATTAGCATGCAAACCCATAACACATGAATATGAGCCTATGACCAGAACTTATATTTTGTTATTCAGGCATGACGCTAACCTTATTGAAATACCTATATATAATAAATGGTGTATAAAAAAGAGGACATTGGAAAAGAGACAAAAACATTGTAAGTAACAGGTCTGTTTGCTAAATCAAGAAGACTATCATCTGCTTCAAGTTGTTTATGACCAATCATTCATATCTCCATTATCTTTGTTGAATTCCTAAAAGGTAGACCAAGTTTTGTAAGTTGCTACAGAAGAGAATTCCAAAAGCTTGGACAATATGAGAAGCTATCTGACATACTTAAGTGAGACCTAGTTGCCTTCCTATCAATGTACCTCATATGCATAAGTTTTTTGGTTGAGGTGCCTTGTCTGACATGCTCTACTCGGTTGATCCTATCTTTCTTCATCATCTTCCATTTTAATCGTTAATGTACCCTTTTCAAAATTATGCCAAGTTGCAACCTAAAATGCCCATCATATATTTTCTGTAGGTTTTGGGAATTTTGCATTAAAGAAATGGGATTAAAATTATAATAAAGAAGGCCTCAAGTAAAGTTAAAATATAAAATAAAAATGTCTCATTTAATTAAATTTTATTTTAAATCCTTTCAAATGTCAATCAAGGGTCATGAAGGAAATTTGAAGAATTATGTTTTTTGGAGGGAAACTCTATTTAAGAGAGGCCAATCAAGGAGGAGGAGGCACATTGATCAACCATTCTATTTCAGATTTCTACTCGTTGTTGGTGCATTGAACTCTGGTTCAATTAACTTGAGGACAAAAATCCTTTAGGTCTGGGATTAGAGGATGAAAACTCACAATTCCTTGGAGTGATTTCATATAGGAGTCACCATTTGGTTGAATGGTTGAAATTTCAGATTGATATTAATATTACATTTGTGATGAAGGGGTGTTGTGACTGTTGGAGTAATTTTGCATTCTTTTGGGCAAAAATTTATCAAGTTTGTGGCTTAGATCTACACAAATAAGGAGTGTGCTAACAATTAGCTACCAACCACCATATAAATCACTACCTTTTGAGCATGATAATGGTTTCCTTATGATTTTTGATTCTTATTGATACATTACAATATTACATCATAGGTGCAGCAGTGAAAAAGGTTTCATATGGCTAGTCATTAGGTTCCACATATATAAATTGCATCATTATATATAGGGTAGCACTAACTTAGATAAAAAGTAGATCCATATTGTAAAAGAAGCTCTTGTATTGTTGTCATAATAGCGATTTGAGTTTGGATTATGGTGTATTGTCCTTTAAAATCATTGTCATAGCCAAGACATTGATCATTGTGGCAACTTCATTATTGGTCCAGGTATTAAGGATTGTAAGATCTATTATTATTAAGGTTTCAGGACTGCAAGGATGAACATAAGTTCATATTGTATGCTTCATAACAACTCTATGTTACTATTCAATTGACAATATTTTTATTGGCTTTGGATCTCTTATCCACCTCTTTTCCCTTTGGAACACAAAAAGTGTTCTTTCTCTAATTTCAACTGCCTCTTTCTTAGCCGAATCGATAGGTGGGAGAGGCTACATTTGGATTAAAGAAACAAAAATTGGATCCACTAAGTCACAACCATCACCCTTGATACCTTCAGTGCCCCATTGCAGATTGATTCTTTCAATTTGATATGTTTTCATTCTCATTCAATCTCTCTTCTTGATTTCATATTTATCAAAAAAAATCCTCCCAAAGATCCTCCACATGCGGGACATGATTGTATGTTGGTCTCAAATATAAGTCAATCACCTTCCTTTTAGTTCAAGTTTCATGCAATTTGGTTTAATTTTGTGTGAGTTATTGTTGATTTACTTCAGACTGCTAAAAACCCTCACTAGGGTAAACAAGGATATTTGAAATTATGAACATTTATCTTGATTTAGCCATTGAAATCTGCTAAAAATTGGTGAAAGGAGTCTTGGTAGCATGAACTTACATATTTCTAGGGTTTCAATTCAGAAGAGCAAGGATAAGGTGCAATCTGATAACACAGAGTTGTGAAGCATAAATGCTAGGGTTTGTGGAAAAGTATTTGAAATAGAACTTCTAATAGACTCATAAGCTTGAGCACATCAAATTAAAGAGGTTTGAAGTGTTGGTAGGTTGGAATTATGTCTGGAGGTCAAAGAACTAATAACCCCCTATTGTATCCAAGGCCTAATTAAGCCTATTACAGTATGAAACAACAAGTTTTGATTAACATATTACAAAGAACCTTCATCCAATGTGTGATGTGTTTTAAATAGGTTTAATGGATGTCTAAATATGTGATTTATTTTGATTTTCAATGCATGAGTAAAAAGAAAACTTCTAACAGTCTCATGTATAGACCTACAAGCTTTACAAACAGTTAGGGAAGGAAGTGCAATTAGAATAAGAAGTTTGTGTACCTGGGCATAAAATGAGTTTATTCACGTTAATTCAAGCCTACTAAATCCATTCCAATTGCTGAAGCAGATATTTGTGTCTTGGAAAGAAAAATTTGTATTTTGGTGGCTTATAGGAGTTATAGTTGCACATTATGGACAGTCATAACCAATTGATGAAATAAGAAAGGGTCGAGGTTGTTATTGTTTGTTTTTGATAAATTGATGCTTGCCAATGTGTCTTGAAGGCCATTGGGGGTTGGGGGACTCTGATTTTGCAATTTTGAATATTTGAATCAATTGATTGTGAAGGAAAAGGTGAATGAATAAGACAAGAATGTTTTGAGTTTTGATAGATCAGATTGAGAAAGTTAATTGTCTTCCTCTGTACTCTGCATCAAGATCAGACTCATATGAGAAATAGTGAAAAATATCTTTATTTTTTCTTTTGTAAACCTACAAATTGCTTTGCTAGTAGGGATTAAGTTTACACATCCACCATTTCAGGACAAATCTTTTAGGTTGTGCATAGGAGACTCGAACTTGGACATAGCTTTTACAAGCTCATTCAAAAACCAATTGTCCACAATCCTAGCAAAGACTTGCATACCCACAAAATAACAGTAGAAGAAATATATGCTGCAAGTATTGTTTTCAAGGGAAAAATAATAATAATAATAATAATTAATCAAAAACCCTTAGCCCTTTATCCGAAAGAATTTGTGGGCAGACTGAAAAAGTTTTAAGGTTGTTTTAAGTTCTCTAAATTTTAAACTTCATGGATTAAATTTAGTGAACCCTGTGACTTAGGTCTCTACTGATGGAAACAGCTAAGGGGTGTTCTTACTACCATTTTCAAGTAATCTTTCTTTCCCAAAGAAAACTAAGAAATGCATTAGACATAGTAGGGTGCTTGTCATGTGCTTGTCTTGTCTCCCATGTTACACAAATGAAACATGCAGTGTTGTTTACAAAGTTAAAAGATGGTACACAAAAATAGAATACCAATGTGGCCATTTCACATACCATAGCTAAAGGAAATCCAAGTCATACTTGTGTCATGAATATAACTTTTGTAGGTATTTTTGGAGGTCCAAAAGCCCCAACTTGAAGTACAAGCTTCTACAGATATACCAAAAGAATGCTTTTCTTACCATACATGAATAAGAAACATAGAATTACAATAGAAAAGGAATCCAAATCTATTTTCTCACTATAAAGATGATTCTCCACTCTTACTTGTAAAGCTATGTGTTGTTGAGCCTGAGCTAAGACATTCTCTTGGTCTAGTTTTGGTTGACCAATGCTATGAGAAGGAAATAAGATGGCCTCAATTAGATTGTCAGAAGTATAGATTAAAAACAAATAATATAGATTCAACTGTATTATATCCTCATGCATATCTATACCTATTTGTAGCATGGCGAATAGTCAAAGTTTTATCTCCCAATTTAGGGAAGCACATGCAATGTCTGTCACAGCTGGATCCTAATATTTTTGATAAATGTAATTAGCATCTTGAATATGACAAGAAATAATGATGCTTGTATCAGAGTATTGAAAATGCCATTTCAAATAAATTTTTTTTAGAATTTACAAAAATATCAACATGCAGAAAGGCTCACCTGGTAGACACAAAACCCATAACCTTTTGAATTCTTGGTATCTCTATCTTTACATTCACCTACACATTCACCTGTGTTCTATGTAAAATTTTAGATCTTTTTCATCTTGTCTACTGTGATATCAGAAACAAACTTGAAAACAAATGTGAAAAATTTGAAGGTTCTTATTTAAATTCACCATTCTCATAACTGAATTGCTTGTGTATTCATAGTCACACCACCATATAATGAAATAATTAGGAATGACTTTATAGTTGTCATCAATAGGTGGAAAATTAGTTTGAGAACACTAATTGTATCGAATCTATTGAGATAAACAATGAAAATAGATTATTAATTCACAACAATTTGTTTTAGAACGAGTTTGTTTTGCATAAAGATTTGGGGATTTTAACAATATTACCGTTTTGCTTGAAGACCCTCGGGTTGAAGAAAACGGTGGCTAGGGCATAATATTTTCTACAAATCCTGATCATTAAAAAGCCAATACAATGATCACTTCCTGCCACACCCATTGCAAGCCTTCCTGCCAGAAGAAACTACATCTTGAGTGAGATATCGCGGCTATAGCAACAGACGGGAGAGCGAACTCAGAGTCATTGAAAAGATGGGAAAAAAAATTAGTTTTAATTTTATGGAAAAGGTGTGGGAAAATTAATAAAAAAGAATAATTGAAATATGTTTTAAAAAAATAATTGAAATATGTTTAATTTCTATTGTCTTAATTTGAGATAATGTAAAATAAAAAATATAACTTAAATATGTTTAAGATAAAACTAGCAATTGCACCTTGGTGTGCAATGGGTATGCCAAAGAGGCATGGAAGTTCATTAATAGAAAATTTGGTTCTATTTTTTGCATTCATCAAATTGTAGGGTCTTTATCAAATGATATTGTATATGTGAAAAAGATCTCAATGTATTGTGAAGATTTCAATTTTTGTTTTTGCAAGTTTGTATAAATGTTTGAAAGGATATTTTATTTTCTTGGTACAAATAAGGACCAACAAAAGTAGAAAATTTTGAAACATTCTAGATCATTGAAGAAACCCGCAATATTCAAAAATCAAATGCACTCTGTGATGGATGTTAAAGGTGTAGTAAAGCCACCTAGACAATTGCATTCAGAGGTGGGAACACAAACAAAAACACCAAGTGCAAAGTCAATACAATTATTTGAACCAAGAAAGGAAATGAGTAAGATATGATCTGGATTTGATAGGCATGTTATTTGGTTCTTTGTAACATAGTATGGACAATGCAGTAATGACAAATGGTGTGTAGAGTAATAAGAAAAAGGCTCCTTCAATAATTTCTAGCGAAGTTAGAAATGATGAGCTTCAAAAGTGAATAATGCCACGTCCTACAAGTGTGCAGAAACCACTTACTTCAAAGACTCCAATGCAAAAGCCTCGGTAGATCAAAGAAAGCTTTCAATGTTTGTAAAGCCAATACCAAGACTTGTGAACAAATTTGAAGCAAGGTTAGTAGTGAGGCCAGTACCAAAACCCAAACTTGTAAAAGTAATAAATAAAATTCACTTGTCCCCTATTTAAAGGTACACAACCAAAACTAACTCACTTCTATTAACACATGTATAATTTTAGTCTCTGCTATCTAATTTTAGTTAATTTACATACTAAACTTTTATATTAAAAATGTCACCTACATTTAATTCATTTTAGTCATTCAACTCACATTAGATATTTTAAAGGAGATGCTTTTTATTTTTGGAAGTGTATTCTTGAGAATGATTTTATGTAAGATATATATTGTAATATGGGTAAAAAATCATTTTAAAAAAATTGACATTCATAATTAAACATACTTATTCAAATTATACAACATATTTGTATGACAGACTATTAAATATTACAAATTTATATTTTAAAAAATTAATTTAAATTTACAAATTATGGATAACTCCTTTTCCAATAAGCTAGTTTAATTTTCTTTTCTCTATCTCTCTTTCCCTTTCTATCTCTTATATTTCTATATCTCTTGTATTATCTCTATTTTTTCTGTTTCTTTCTCTTTCAATCTTTCTCTCCATCTATATTTCTATTCCTCTTTATCTCTCTACCTCTATATTTCTGTCTCTTATCTCTTTATTTTTTGTATGTCCATCTTTATCTCTTCTATTATAATTTAACTAATTTATATAATAATACTTGTAAACTATTTGTAATATCATTTTCCTCCAGTAAATGTAGAGTATGTAAACTTATAAGTAGCTTAGTATATATTTGGAAATTGTATGCATATTTTTCTTCCACACTACATAGTTGGTCTCTTTGAGGAGTTGGGTATTCAATTTAGAAGAAACTTTGGTGTTCATATAATGATGACACCACAAAACAAAAAATATATTCCACAAAAAATATTAATTAGTAATTTTATTTGTAATATTTTATTATTAATTATGGTAGGCTACGATTGAAAATAAGGTCTTGACGGTTTTAGAGTATGTTTATTAAAATGAAAATTATGTAATATTTTAATAATTAATGAGCACATTTATTTAGTCATTTTTATTTGTCTAATATTAGTCATTTAGTTGTGGTTTTACCCGATGACCAAATTAGTCACTCTTATAAATGACCAAATTAGTCATTTATTTGTCACCCTACTAGTTTTAGTCAATGTTAGTCATTTATTTGCCAAATTCTACTAGTGGTTAGCTAATTTCTCACTAAAGCAATTTTTTAAATACTTAAAAAAAGTTAACATTTTAGGGGGGGCACAACAAATGCTATGTTATGTTTTTTTTTTGAAAGAAGCACTTTGTGTGCCCCCCTTTTGAACCCCTAATCTCTACCATTTTAAAAAAAGTTAGTAGTTTAGAAAGTAGATTTAGAGCACTACGACTTGTTTTTGTTGTGTCTTCAATTTTTTAGCATAACTATCTTCTATTTATAATCCAAGATTAATTTTTTTTATTTCAGGAAAACAAAAGTGGCCACTTAAGACTCATTTTTGGTCCCTCAATTCCATGCACTTACCCTATGACATTATTGCTTGTGTGGTGTGTGGATAATTAGGAATTGTGTCTTGACAGATTGGATGCATGAATAGAATGTAAAAGTGATTATCCATGTTGATTTGATAGTAGGTAGGAAATCCCATTATTTACGGTTTGATTTGGAATGTAGGATAATGGATCTTATGTTCATCTCAAATGAAATATGTTTAGGATTAGCCAATGTTTGAATTATGAAAAAGAAAACCCATTCAAGTACCAAGAGTGAAGGCGTTGGATGGATAGAAGGATGGGATTGTCAATGGAACTAATGGATTGAAAGGGGAAGGAGATATAGGATGCAATTTCTAATGGATACATTGTGTTGGAATGGTATATACTCCTATTCTAGGTATGATATTATGTATGATTATATGCTTCGACACATTGAAGGATTGCTAATACATATTTCAAGATCTTGGTTGCTTCTTTATCAAGATTAAAAGTAGCAAGTGAGGATAGATATGAATGGATGGGATGATACAATAGTATAACATGGACAATTGGCTAATGGTTGTAAAGGATGAATGGGATGAGTAGACAGAAGAGGCTTGCATCCAAGTGTAGGGTATACATAGGTGGTTGATTTACATGATATTCATAAACAAGTTTTCATCATGGTTTGCCTAAACCATCTAAAATGGATTTCACTATTGCAATTTATTTCTTTTCTTTTCCTTTTTTTAATTTTTGTTAGACATGATACCTAGACACACTTTTCATCATGTGGCATCAGCAGGTTCCATAGAAAATGGTTTTCACCAAAGAGAATTTTTCTTTACTATTTTTGGGGATTTTTTGATTTAATTAGTATTTTATGAAACTCAAGTGTCTACTTCCTTGTAAGCCAATAGTATTCCATTGTATACAACTACTTTAAGTAGATCACACTACTAATGTTATGCTTGATGGATGTTATTTTATGTCTTCTCTTAGGGTATTATTGCCAAGGAAAATGGAGTGGGAGGTAGGTTATACAAAATTTTGGATGAAAGGGATGCAGTAATGGATATATGTGGGATAATGAATTCAGGTAGGTAAGAGGGGTGGATGGAAGGATGTAAATATGAAGGCATGGGAAATGTCCTAGACTAATGGGAGGTGGGATTGGAAATTTCACACACCATGCTCTTGTTCAAAGATGGATTCTTCAATTGGATGTGATAGTGGCTTTTGAGTTTTTGCATTTTGGGCTTTGTTGCATGATGAGATAACATATTTTATGATTGTGGATAAGGGGATTTTAGATTTTGGAGCGAGTCTTTGCATTGAAAAATTTTGGAACCTAGATGAGTTTTGTGGTCTAACTTATTAGATATTTTCTTGAATATTTTGCTTGCTTGGATTTAAGATTGTCAGATTTGGGGGTCTAAGTGGATTTCCAATCTTTGGCTTTGGAGACTACCTACACCATTGGCCTCTAGCTTTAGATACATGAATTTTTCGAGTTCCTTTGGGTTTTGGAACCCATATGAACTTTTTGAGTTTGGGATTTGGGTTTTTAGATTTGGAATGACAAACTTAGACGTATGTGACATTTTTATCTATATAGAGTTTTGGGTCTTTTATCTTTGAAATTCTTGGGATTGATACCATTTGGGTGTAGGAGTTTTAAGAATTTGGAGATATTATCAATGATGCTTAAGGGAGCTATGGTCTTAAAGTCTCATGGAGTAGGTGATAGATTCATAATTATGGAATAGGTCACATGGTGTGTGCTTTTTTAATCCAAGGTATTTGATAGGGGAGGTGGATGGTTAAGGTTAGTGATGGGGTCAACGAAAGGGTTGATAATGGGGGTGATGGGGTTGATGGCATGATTGATGATGGTAATGATGGTCTTTCAAAGGATGGATGGTAGCTAGTTCCTTAGAGGAATAATTAAAGGGACCCATTTTGATGGTGGAAGTTACTCTAGTGATCAAAACATTGACATCATTATTTTTCTCATAAGGAGAATTTGCACATATATCTATGCATTCATTCACTACCTTGAAATTAGCACTTTTTCCCTAGGTTTAATATAGTCCCACTCAAGATTGATCTTAAGGCACTTGTGGTTGAACTTTAAATTCAAATTCATAGTCTTTTACCCTTTCCTAAGGTTTTTTGTGAGTAAACTTGATACACATTTTGTATGAATTATTGCTATATATTTTTATTTAAAGGTTTTCATTTTTGTAATTAATAGATATAAATATGTAAAGAAGATGCCTCTATGCTCCCTTCAATTGTGAGTTGAAATCCAAGGTGATACAAGAAGCTCACAATGCTTACTATTCTAGACATCCATGACTAAAAAAAATGTTAGTAGACTTTAAGTCATTATATTGTTGGTTGAGAATGAAGAGAGAAACGTTAAAACTTTATAGTAGATATTTGGAGTGCTGGCAAAGTTAAAACCAAGCATGTTCATCTATCTTGATTTCTATATATTCACAACATCCCAAAGTACAAGTGCAAAACTATGAGTACAAGAGTTTATAAAAGGACAACTCTTAACACCTTTTAATGACCATCTGATAAATCCAATATTTACACCATATCAACAACTTTGATAATAGATAAAAAAATAATAGACACCACCTAAAAATTTTGTTTTTTACTCATTTTAAGCATCATATCAAGTATTGCTATTCATTGCCTTTCTACATATTCTTCTAAAATAAATAAATTTCATTTATTATACAATATATAAAATGAATACAAATAAGTATCTTTTTACACGCAAGCATAGCAATAAATCACACAAATCTCTATATAATTAGTTATAATTATATAAAAATTGAAAAAAAAACCCTTCAAAAATATTACCCTCCTAATTTCATAAAATAAAATTGAAAGAAAAAAACTTCATTCATAAATAGTATAACCTATTAACAATTGTATGCAACACTTGCACACCTTTCCACTCTTCATCTTTCTTCACCTGTACCAGAAACCCCTTCTTCATTATTCCAAACCTCCTTAAAACAGCTTCAACTTGCATATAATAATGATAATAGTAACTCAAACAACCATGTGGTGCGACCATTGTAATTATCCATTCTCCCTCGCGCACTTCAAGTCTGCTGTCATAGTAAGAGGGGCCGCATGGAAGCGATTTATTTATATCCTCTACCAGAGTAGAGCTATCAATCGCAACCACAGAGCATACAATAACTGTACCTAATACTCGCCATTTTCCCAACTTGTCACTATTTTTAGTACCAATTTCAGTGACAATGTTAGTAACTGCATCAGCGCCAACATCAGCGTCATAAAACATATATTCATTTAAAGTTGACTCCACTCCATCTACCGGTCTTCCGATCACAATGGTATAATCTGACTGCACAGTTTGAAATAAAAGACAAAATACTGTCAGTTCTCCATGGTAAATTATTTTCATTTAAAGATCACTTCAAACA
>VDFB02087321.1:0-24435 GCA_007258455.2 Sequoia sempervirens | reverse complement strand
TATTACTACTTGTCCCTAAGGATATCTTATCTTTAGAGGATTCTAAATATTTGGACTTATATCTAAATTCACAAAATTCCAAAGTCAACAAAGGAAATTATGGCCTTAGCTTCTTCATTTTCACATAATGGACCTTATGGAATGAAAAATTTCTTAAACATAGACATTTTAGTTTTAAATTTAAGTAAGACAAGTGGATGTGGTAAAATAAGTTCATTAATCAAGATTAAACTCAAATTGAACCTCACGCATGTGTTTGTTATCTTTTTTCTTATGGTCTTCAAAACATTGATCTTTTGGGTTTGAGTTACTCGTATGGTAAGGCATGTTCTTCACTCTCTTGTCCTTGTAAAAAAAGTCCCTTTAGGTTCACTTAGGATCAAAACAAACATTTCATCCATCTCAAAACATTTATCATTTCCATCCCACAAACAACTTTAGAGCTTTGGAAATATCAAATTTCTAGACTTGGGTAAATCACTAAACCAATTAAAAATCACCTTGTTTAGTTAGGAGTGTGGGAATGCATCCTTTCTCATACCTCTAGTTAAATTAGCACCCTTTTTTGAACAATTTTATCCTAAATATCACATGTCCATCTAAGGATTCACAAGTTTATTATCCAATCAAAACATCAAAATCAAACCTTAATTCTAGTATTGACCAAATTTCTTAAAGTTCAACACCCATATCATTCATCCCTTCATCCTTCATACCATCATCATTTTATCCTAGAACCCTAGAGATTATTTTTGTACCTAAATTTAGATCAACCAAAGAAGTCAAAAATTTATCACATATACTTCTAAAAGTTGATCCCATGTTTTATGGTCCAAACAAGATCACAACACAAGAGGAACATGGAAAGAAACAATGAAATTTCCACCATCAATGACCTAAGACAAACCAAATTTGATCCAAGAGCATCAACAAATGCTCTACTCAATCTCCCTCAACCACCTCAAGAATCTCAAGAGGGAGGGTTTCAAGTAGAGGATGTTACCAACAATTTCAAAGAGATGACCCATGATGAGTTGACTTAGTTGATACAAGATCCCAACATCCACAAGCTTATCAACACTATAATGAGATAGAAACCTTCCATATATATTTTGGAGTTGGAAAAAGAAGGGGGTAAACTCGCTTATACATATGATTTGAGCACAATCATTGAAAAACCTTTCAGAACCATTTCCCAAACATCATTTACACCATCATTTCCAAATGTGATCCAACCCATTTACCAACCATCATCATCACATGCACCAAGTCAACCCATGATCACAAAGGTAATTTCATTACTTCAAGCACTTCAAGGGCACCCACTTTTCAATAACCAAAACTTGGACGCTAACACAATCTTGGGTATTGCAAACACCGTCTCACAGGACCTAAACACCCATATGTACCACTCATCTTCCATGACAAAAACACATCATCCACTTTTCATGTCACACCATCTTATACCATAGATGCACAAGGTTATGCTCCTAATGTTCCAGAAGGACAAGTAGATCTATTTGGACAAGTGGGAACCCTAGATGCTTCATCTTCACTCATACAAGGGAACACATCACAAATATATCCACTAGTCCCTATCATAACTCCATCGTCCAGATTGATCCAAGGTCTAAGACAAATCACTTCATCAAGCACATTGACTCCTAATCAAACAAATCAAATCAATCCACCAAACACGAATCAAATCAATTCATCCATCACACCAAATCCAAATCCAAACATTCCACTAACATCGCAACACCAAGTGGCATCAACTCAAATATCCCAACCACTAATCACATCATCAACAACGTCTAAAGCATCCCAAATTCAAATCTCACAAGGATTGAACACGTCAAACCCAAATCCACCATCTATCACCCAAACTCTCATCACACAACAACCACCCCAACAACCTCTCAACACACCATCTCACACCATTCACCAAAATCCACCACCTGCACCACACAATGCAAACACAAAAAACCAATATAGCATCATGTTGCAAGTAGCATAACAAGCCTACCAAAAAGAATGGCAACAACTACAAGCATAACAAGCACAAGCACAAGCGCAGGCCTTGCAATCGCAATAAGCATAGCAGGCAACACAAGCACAAGCACACACACAAGTGTAAGCCCTGATACATCAATAAAAACAACAAGCATAAACGAAAGCATTACAACAACAGTCCTATCAACAAGCCCTACAACAACATCAAGTACAACAACAATGACAAGCATTGTTACAACAACAAAAAACAACAATCTGAACAACAACATGCATATCAACAAGCATTGCTTTCACAACAAAAAATTCTTCAACAAACCTATAACAATGTGTAACCAAATGTCTTGAATCTCAACATGCAAGGAACATACATCACTCCACCACCATCATCATTCACACAAGTCAACCCCCCACATACACCACATAACACATTCAACTCATCAACCACGTCACCTCAAAACACGTATGTTCCTCCACTTAATCCACAAAACAATCTTTCCTCACAAGTCAAAATTCTTTCACAAAAAATACAAGGCATTCAAGCAGGAAAGATGAAAAAGATCACATTCCCAACATGACATGTGCCCCTTTCCCTTTGATAGGAACATTGCCATGGTTTCATTCCCATTGAGATTTTAGATACCAAAATTTGATAAATACAAAGGAAAAGGAAATCTTGAGGATCACATCAAAGAGATCCATGTGCATTGTATGGAATTGGCCTATGACTACTCTTATCTAATGTGGATCTTTCTATGAAGCTTAGTTGGCCCTGCAATTGAATGGTTTGCCCATTTACCTCCTGGAATCCAAAAGTTCCAAGACATCATAGATCTATGTGTAGATCACTTTTTCATTCAATCTAGATATGGATGTAAGCTTGGAGGATTTATCTAACCTAAAATAATCTAGAGGAGAATCATTTGAAAAATTCTTGCAGTGATGGAGGTCCAGAGCCAGCAAAAGCAAATGGTCTATGCCTAAAGAGCAACAAATAAGAACCATCATTTCTAATCTTGAGGGATATTTATCCTTCCAATTGAAAATTCAATGTGTCACAACATATTATCAACTAATCCCTAAGGCTCTCAATATTGATAGATCCCTCATAGCACAAGGGCATACACCAACATGTAGGGATAATCGACCATCAACTAGTTATAACAAAAAACCCTGCACTTGGTCCAAGAACAAAAATGTTACCAATGATGTGTTGTTGATGCCAAAGTGGTTACTAGTGCTCCGAAATAAAACACACACCAACCAACATACCCACAACCCAACATGTACCAACCACAACACAACATGCAACAACCAACCTATCAATAGAATGTGCCACAAACAAACACACCATGACAACAACAAAATCCAGTGGTCAACAACATAAATGCTTAAAGAGGACCACCCCCAAAGAACAATTACCCACAAAAACACAAGTATACATCATTGGGGTCCAACCTATTGAGGTCATCATGCAACAACTAGTACAAGAAAATCTCATCATGCTCCCTATTTATGAGAATTACTAAGAGCCTCAAGTTAAACCACCATGGTATAATGAGAAGCAACTTTTTTATTACCACAACATCAAGTGACATACGATGGCTAGTTGCATGAAGCTAAAAAATCTCATTCAAGACCTCATTTAAAATGGGGATATAACTATTGACTAACTAGAAGGGAACAAAGACTTAAAGATATACACAAATCCGATGCCTGATCATAACAAAAGGAATAACAATTGAAAAGGAAAGAATTTTACCAATGTGGAGTTAACACACCTAGAGACAAGGTCTTTATCCAAGGACAATCACCACCACCTAGGGAACCACCTACAAATCCAAAATCCAACCCTAGTGACTATAGCATCTTGGAACAATTGAAGAAAACTCCCACCCAAATCTCCATCTTAGAGTTGTTGAAGATATCACCTATGCATAGTGATATTCTAGAGAAGGCCTTGTCCACATCCACCATTCCCACTAACATTGATTTGATCAATTCCAAGCTATGGTCAAACATATCACCACACCTCATCTCCTCACATTTTCTGAGCATGACCTCCCAACGCAACCATCTCATAATCATGCACTACATCTTGAGGTCTTGGTTCACAAGAACAAGATCAAGAGAGTCTTGGTGGATGGAGGTGTAGGCCTAAATATTTATACCTTGCAACTAATCAAGAATCTAGGATTCTCAAAAGATGTTATTGAAAAATTAAAGGGTATCACTATCATAACATATGATGATCAAGAATAGGTGTCCAAGGCACCATCCATCTTCCAAGTGGGGCCAGACATTATGGAAATTGCATGCCAAGTCCTTGACCTTGAGTTTCCTTATAACATTCTCCTAGGGCGTCCATAGATCCATGGGATGCAAGCCATCACATCTACCTATCATCAATGTGTAAAATTCCCTTATCAAGATAAGGAAGTAATGATCCATGGTGATCCTGAACCATTCTACTACTATAAGAACTTGGAATCCAAGTACTATAAAATCCCACAAGTTCCTAAGAACAATGAAGGACCATCATCCTCCTCCTTTCTTAACCCATCCACATTAGCCTCCACATCTGAGACAAAGACACCCCTCATCTAGAATATCCCAGATATCAAATTAGTGATTAGAGATGGCAGTTGTGGAGAGTATAAACTAAAAAATGATGCATTTTTGTTAGGAGAGTTACCTCAATCTGCTAAATCTCATGTAAAACTACAAGCCATTGATAACACATCGAAAACATTCACAACATCACCTACCACTTTCAAAAATTGGGGGATTTGAGCAAAGAGGTTGTGGGAAAAAAAGACATATCAAGCCTATTATATCAAGATGATATACCCACACCCATTCTTCCAATGGAGAAGGAAAACAAAGGTCTACAACTAATGTTTGGGTGGGGCTACAATAAGAATGAAAAGCTTGGACAAAATGAAAATAGCTTGGCAGAACCCATTCTTCCTAAGAATCGACCAAAGAATCTTGGTCTTGGTTGTACTCATAATAAATTACACATCCCTTCCAAAGGTACGTCCATTAAAATAGTCAAAGATTACCCTTCATTACCCATATCACTTAGTAGTCCTCTCAATAATTTTTCTGACCTACCAACACTATTTGAGGATTCCTTCCTTTTTATGATTAACCACCACATCATCTAAGTCAAGTAACCAAGTCACTGAGATAAAACTCATCTATCCACAACTCATAAACTAGGACCAACAAGGACCACTAATCTTGGATACATTCGAAAATGATAAAGCTCTCTCTGAATTCATGGGACTAAGAGACAACATGCCATACAGAGATCACAAAGCAGGATTTGACATTGAGCTAGATACACATGCCTACTATAGGGAAATGATTGAATCTCTTAGTCACAAAATTAAAAATATGATAATAACATCTTGATCCTTAAGTGAAAACCACATTGTGGCACTTTTTAATCATAAAATAGTTAAAAAAAAGGATGTATCCTATGGTGAAAACCACTTTGAGGTGCCAAAGGATGAGTAATTCAATCTTCCCTCTAATTCTATTCACCAAGAAAAGTCAACAGTCCTTGTGAAAAAAGTGCAATAGAGTAAATGTGGGAACTAATGAATCACCACAAAACACCTTTTATGAAAAGTCACCCCTAGTAGAGAAAAAAAATAACTTAGGAGAATTCCTAACAGACAAAAAGAAAAAAATTACATGGACATATGCAGATATGTTTGGCTTAGATCCTAAGGCAATCATCCATCATCTAGTAGTAAATATTGAGGCAAAACTAGTGAGACAAAAGCTGAGAAAGATGCATCCACAAATTGCATTATTAGTCAAACTGGAACTATAGAAACTCCTCGATACAATATTTATCAGGCCCATCAATTATCCAGAATAGGTCTCTAATCTTATACCAGTTTCCAAGCCCACTATGGGAATCAATATTTGCACTGACTTCAAAGATTTTAATAAGGCATGTCCCAAGGATGATTTCCCCCTACCAAACATTAACATGATCATGGATCTCACCACAAACAATGAAATGTTATCACTCATGGATGGATGATTTAGGCTATAACCGAATTATGATCATCAAGGAGGACCAACATAAGACAATGTTCACATGTCTATGGTGCACCTATTTGTTGGAATATGATGCAATTTGGGCTAAATAACACTGGAGCCACCTATCAAAGAGCTATGACCTTGATCTTCCATGACATGACACACAAAATTCTAGAGGACTATGTGGATGACATATTAGCTAAATAAAGGAAATTACAAGATCACATAGTAACATTGGGGCCAATATTTGACATACTTGAAGAGTACAAGGTATGACTAAATCTAAAGAACTGTGTCTTCGTGTGACTTCAGGTAAGCTTTTGGGCTACAAAATTTTATTACGAGGAGTTGAGATAGAACCCATGAAGGTTAAGGATATTATAGATATGGAGGATCCATGAACATTAAAATAGTTGAGGGGTCTACAAGGAAGGCTACAATCAATTAGAAGGTTCATAGTGTAGCTAGTAGACAAGACTATCCCCTATTCTCATTTACTATACAAGGGAGTAGCATAAAAATTGGATGGGAAATGTGATAGAGCATTCAATCAAATCAAGGAATATCTACTAACACTACCTTTCCTCATGCCACCAATCCTAAACAAACTGTTGACACTATACATATCTACTACATTGGTGGCTCTTAGTGCACTTCTTACTCAACATGATGAAACAAGAAAGGAGAGGGAAATATACTATATTAGTAGACCTTTAGTGGGACATAAGCTCAATTATGCATTCATATAGAAGGCTTGTCTTGCAGTCATATTTTCCTCACAAAAATTTAGGCACTACATGCTCACCCATCAGATAAATCTTATCACTAAGATAGATCCACTAAAATATATATTGGCCATGGCAACTCTCATAGGGAAAATAGCTAAGTGGGTCATGATCTACACAAAATTTGACATAGAATATGTGGAATGGAAATCCATCATAAGGCAATCCATTGTAGATCAACTAGCTGAAGCACCCTATATATGCAGAGAATCCACTAGTATAAGAATTCCTAGATGATTTAGTCTTCCTCCTAAATGAAGCAAATCATTGGAAAATGTATTTTGATGGTTCCTACACTCAACATGGATCGGGAGCAAGTGTCCTTTTTATCACCCCACAAGGGGATTGCATCCCAAAATAATATTAGTTGTCCTTCCCATGTACTAACAATATTACAGAATATGAAGCTCTTATCATAGGGCTTAGAATAGTGGTATAATGGTATATATTAGCACTAAAATTCTATGGGGATTCATAGTTAATCATCAATCAAGTCAATGACAACTACCAAACCAAAGATGACAAGCTTACTCCTTATAAGAAGTAGGTAAAAGATCTTAAGGATTTCTTCATTGATATCACCTTTAAGAAGATACCCCAAATGAACAACAAAGTAATGGATGTTATGGTGACAATTGGGTCCTTGCTAGATATTCCAAAGAACACCCATCAATGCAAGTTCCTTCTTGGGTGGCTTCTCATACCAGCTTTTGAGGTACTAGCATCTAAGCTTGTGTGAGACATCATTCATCCTGATGATCCTTGGTATCATGACATATTCACATACCTAAATAAAACAACCCTCCTAGCTTACATTACATCAAACCTAAAGAAATCCTTCATTAAAAATTAATTTGTTTCATTATTTTAGGTGACACTCTTTATCGTAGAAGTATCGAGGGGATACTATTAAAATTCCTTAACCTTGAGGAAGTCTTGACTGCTTTAATAGAAGTACATGAAGGTATTTTTGGATCACACTTGAGTGGTATGACCTTGACCAAGAAATTTTTGATGACTGGCTACTATTGGCCCACCATAGAGAGATCAACTCATGAGTATGTCAAGAAATATTTGCAATTTCAATAGTGTGGGGACCTAATCCATGCACCAACTCAAGAAATTCAACCCATCATTACACCTTTTCCTTTTTCACAGTGGGGGATTGACCTTATAAGGAAGATCACACCTACCTCAACCAATGACCACAAGTTTATCATTACCGCCATGGAGTAATTTCTAAAGTCGGTTGAGGCCATTCCTATGACCAATATCATGGGAAAGAGGATGACTAATTTCATCCTAAACTACCTCATTTATTGCTATGGCGTTCCACAAGCCCTTATCTCAGATAACAAGACACCTTTCAAGAATTGGGATAGTCATGAATTGTGCCAAAGATTTAACATCCAACACCAATTCTCCACCCCTTATTATCCCCAGGGTAATGATCAAGCTAAGGCTTCCAATAAAACCATCTTGAAAATCCTTAAAAAGAAGGTCAATGAAGTTGGTTGTGACTAGAAGTTTTAGTTAAACCCTACCTTATGGACCTACAAAACTAGTATCTACATGCCTGTGGCTACAACACCCTATTCCCTAGTAAATGGATTTGAGACTATCCTACCTATTGAGGTCGAGCTCCATCCCTAAGAATATCCTTGTAGAATCTTATCACTGATAAAGAATACATGGTGTCACAGTTGAATGAGAAGGAGCTATTGGATGAACAATGTCTAGATGCTTTTAATCACTTAGAGGTTTATCAAAACCGCCTTAAGAGGAGCTACAACAAGAAGATAAAAAGTTGGTATTTCCAAGTAGGAGAGTTCATGCTAAAGGAGAATTAGAAAAATGTACCCAATCCAGAAAGTAAGGGTAAATTTGAACCCAATTGGTTGGGACCCTTCATCATCACAACAAGTTACAAATTAGGGGCATATTAGTTTTCAACACGTAAGGGTGAACCCTTGTAGGAGCCTATCAATAGCTCTCATCTTAAAAAAAATATGCCTAGGCTTGCAAGGTATGAATCCAAAAATATAAAAAAATAAAAATAATGAAATCTAAAAAAATCAAAAAAGGGATTGAAAATAGTAAAGAGAAAAATCGTCCTCTTGTGAAAACCACTTTGTTGGCACTTTGGGCAAGTACCTTGGTGAAAACATGACAATCATGTGCTTTGTGTAAATAAACACTTTCCATCCACCATTGGCTCTATTGGCTTATCACATATACTTTCCATCCCATTCACCCTTCATTCCATTAGTCTTTCCATCATCCATACATGTTTGTATCATAACTAGATCTTGTGTAAGTATCATGTTCCCTTGTAGTAATACTTGGCACATTCCTAAGGTCAATTTTCCATTCCTGAAGTCTATCTCTTTACACTAGGGGAATTTTTCTATCCTTACATCAGATTGGATTCATGTATATTCTTAATGATCTTTCATAAAACCAAAAAATCCAAAAAAATCATAAAACCAGACATCCAAAAACATCCAAAATCACATCAAAATCCAAAAATAGGTCAAAAAAATAGAAAAAGTCAAAAAAAAAACATAGTCACTATGTCGAACTACATTGTCTTTGAGCTTGAACTTAATCAAGGCTAATCTTTGATTATCCCCCAAGGCAATAGGATAGGTACTTTAGGTTTACATCACAATAAATTGGCAATCCACCAAGTGTTCATGCTTCTCACTAATAAATGAGTCTCTGACAGTCGAACTACATGGTCTCTATGTGTATAACATGGGAAAGGCTAATATTTGATTGGACCCCGAGGTCCCTAGGATAGTCTTTTAGGTTAGGTTCTTTGTCAAAATCTTAGAAAACACAAAAACGTTTGAAAAACATGAAAATAAAAATATTTGTCAAAACAACTCCAAAATCCAAAAATATCCTCATAAACTTTTTTTAAAAACAACCAAAAATATTGAAATATTCCAAAAAATCCAAAAACCAACCATCCCATTTTACTTTCACTTGCAATAAATTTCCATCCATAATAAATTGATCACCATCTTCAACCTTTGGTAAAACAAATGGAAACAAGTGTAGCAAATTTATAAAATGTAAACCTAAACATAAAAAGGCTTAAGTCTAGGTCAGCAGGTAAACAATTTGGTCAACTTTTTGTATCAATAGCCCATCATCCCATTAGTTTTAGAATCATCTGATAATCATCTCCTAGGATGCATCCTTCCTATAATGTACATCAACATCAGGCATCACCTTAGTTTAGTCTTGGCTAGAGATATGAAGAACATTACCATTTTATTTCTTCGATATTTTCTTATGATTTATCTTATTGCACTCATTCCAATGACCTCTTGATGATGTCTATCAAAATTATTTAGAGAGAAAGGAATGGAGCATGGATCATTATCTTTTGTTTTTTGTGCTTGTTGGATATTCTTGTAATATAACCTTGGCAAATAATTGTTTTGATAGGTGTGTATGGAAGGCGTTTTGGATAGCTCATTGACTATTACATTGAGAGGTTATACCTTTTTGTTTTTTGGTTTGAGGTGTTTAAAACTTCTGAATTACATCATAGCAAGGTTTTCATATGCTAGGTGTGAACAAGAATACTCCTATCTGTTTGTTGAGTCAAATTCCATCGCATTAGATACAACACCAACCTGGTTGTCTATACCATGATGCATCGTATCTATGTGTTTTATCAAACATAAGGAGAGTTGTGTCATTCATTTCCCAATCCCTAGATAAACAAATCATCACTCATTACCATATCTAATCAATTTTCAACAACTCATAGACTTGTTGGACTTTTGCATCTTCTCAAAATCAAGGTTCGACCCCTCTTATTCTTCTATCTTATTTCCATGCTAACATGGTATCATGACATTCCACAAAAGTAATCATGTATCTATCCTGCATCCACAAATCATTAGCATGCACACATCATAGCATATCATTATAATAGGAAACATAATCCATTGCATCATCGTTTAAGTTGTTCAGGATAATATAGATTTGTTAAATTCTAAGTATCTTAATCCATACATTGCATCATCATTATCATTTAGGTTGTTTAGAAAAATATAGATTTGTTATTCTAAGCATCTTACCACATTACATAATCATCCATCACATCCATCTCATGAACATATGAATCATCCATATACATCACACATCACATATACATACATACATCATGACAACATCATATCACATGAAAAATATCACTAAAAGGAATGCATCCATGCATACATCCTACATCATCATAGAATATCACATAGAAAAAGATATTGAAAAGGAAAGTAAATCATACATCGTATTTTCATAGATCTCATACATCACATACATCCATAACATCGCATCATGATCATGAACATCACATCATAATCATTAATAGAAGTACATATATCCATACAAAATCATATGCATCCATCCATAGATAAACCATACAATAAGAAAAAAAATCACATCATAAACACCACATCAAGCCATCTCATATATATACATATATATATCAAAAAATTGAATATCATGATACAAATCAAAATCAGTGTGTAATATCATCAAAATGATAAACCAAATGCTATCAAAAATTAGCCAATGAATGTATATACATCAACAATCATGATGTACATCCAAAAAGTTTTTATAATTAGGGTCATCTATCTATGAATCTAGCAATCACCCTAATGAGAACTCAACTAACAGATGGGGCACCATGGGACCCACTTAGTGCCACCCTACTCATATGCAAAAAATCGGGCTATCGTCAATGCTAAGGGTACTCCCTGTAATACAATAACCTGCAATAGGAGACCTATTGCATGGCCCTCCCATACATCTCTGTTGGGACCATCGTCCCCACTTGTCCCTACACCTATTGTGCAATGGCCTCTAACCATATGTGCCTTGTCTCCTGGCCAATGTTGTATTGGCATCCCGTCATAATTTCCTCTCATGGTCCTCTCCCCTGATAGTCTATAACTATTTTCTAGCTTGATCTCTCCAAAGTAACCACCTACAACTAAGTTGATTGCTACAACCGGGTTGTCAACTACTAGAATTGTGCTATCAATACGACGCTTGTGCATCACAAGGATCGAGGCTTGACAATGGCTTTGGGGGGCCCTCCGCCCTATCAGTTGTACCAGGGGTAATGTAAATGGTATATAACACCCTTTAAAGGAACAATTAAAACCCTCTTCAAAATCCTCACAAACATTACATCAAACAATTGGAAGTATTTCTCATAAAACTAGAAAACTTGGTCTGCACTTGCAAACTTGATATTGCAATGAATAAAAAAATTATTACAAAATATTTTCAGTCAATAATGGACTGATAAAAAAAAAAAAAAAAATCTACCAAAAACATTTTAAAAACCATGAAATAACATTTAATAACTAGATAAGCTCAAACTATGTGAGCTCTTGCAAAATAATTCCACCTCCAACACTCTAATTCCACCTGCAACACCTGAAACTCAAATCTATGGATCTGTAAATGGAATGGACTGTTGTTCAAAAATAAAAAATCATACAAATATCACATATTCCAATGAAATACATCCAACAATATTCATATTCTCAAACTATGTGAGCTCCTACAAATCTATGCACTCTTGAGCACCTCTACTCCACCTACAACACCCGTAGTTTCAACCTGTTGTTCTGAAAGAACAAAGGACTATTGTAAATCAGTCCAAACCTGAAAAATAGAGAAAAAATCACCTTCCAAAGGATGCTACACCCTCCCTTCTTCCCCTTTCAATCTCCTCTCCAAAACTCCCATTCTAGAAATGACTTCCAACTTCAATAATATCTTCCTGAAATCCAAAATGGATTTCATTTCTCTCTTTTTTTCTCCACAACCTGAAAAACCCACCTCTTTTGGCTGCTCCATCATTCCATAAAAGAAAAGAAAAAAATATTAAATATCCTTTTCTTTCATCTTTCATAATCCCATTAAAGATGGGAGTTACCTTTTTTTTGCAATTTTTGAAAGCAAAACACAAAAGAAGCTAATTTGGGTGCCCACCTTCTAGTCCCCTATTTTTTAGGGATTTTAAAGAATTGCTTTAAAGCACTATTCTTCTCAAAATCCAACACCCCCATATGCTTTTTCGTGTTTTTCTATTAAATATGCAATTGTATTTTCACATTTTAATTGACATTGCACATCCGATCCCCGACCACTACCACCATTTCATCCTAAATCATCCCTCGATCTAACCATTTAATTGAATACTTTATTTGATTAAATTCATCAATGTTCCTCTCTTAATTAAATAAATCATTTATCTAATTAAGTCATTCTTTCTTGCTAATTAAATCAATCAGTCTGATCTAATTATCCCTATTTAATTAAATAATCAATTTTATTTGATTAAATCTCTAAAGTCCATCCATTAAATTAAATAAATTAAAACCTTATTTAGTTTAAATCTAACTTCATCTCCTTGGTTAAATAAAACAAAAATCTTTATTTAATTAATCTTGAAATCATATTCTTCTCATATTTGATTTAAATCAATCCATAAATCTAAATCAATATGTCACATATAATTTTAATCCTCAATTAATTTAATCTTAATCCATGTCCCATCCTCTAGCTTTTGCAACTTGCTTGAAAATAGATTTAATTCATTTATTAAATCTCTATTTTCTCAAAAGGCATAATAAAGGAATATTCCTCAAATTTGAATTCAAAATCCAAGTGGACTTTCTCCTTCCAAAAGGCATTTACTCCACCTAATAAGTCCTTTTTCCTTGAGCCAAGTGGCTTTCAATGCATTTTCTTTCCCTCTACATGTCATTTCAAACAATTTCAAATTTCAAATATATGCATTTATTGACACATTCTTCAAAACTTGCACATCCTTCATCCATTCACATGTTGACAAGTGGCATCTTGCCATTTGGTGATTCTTAGTCCCACATTGCTCCATTTTGTACATCTCTTACACTTGACATTCTATAAATAAGAGGATTTATTCCTCATTTGATCATCCACAACTTGAGTAAACTTACTATACTCAAATTCATAGCAATTTTTATCCAATTTCATCCAATCTTAGTTAGGTTATGCAAATTTTTATCTTGGAGCACATTGGAAGTCTTCATCAAGTGGATCATTCTTCATCATCAATCATCTTCATCACATTATTAGAGTTGGGAAAGGGAAAATTTTCACATCAAATTGGCACCAACTCTCTCAAGAGATTAAGAGTTTGCTTTGTGTTAGAATAGGATTGGATATCTTAGTTTTAAGTTTGTTGTGTTCTTCATTTCATTCCTTTTATTTTGCATTCAAATGGATTTCTTGAGGAATCATGGTTCCAACCTTGCATTTTATCTAATCTATTGATTTTTTGTTGTGTTTGTGTAGGTTAGGAATCTTGGTTCACATATTGGCACTAGAAGGAGGGCCCTCTTGAAAATCTAATCATGTTTTTGCACTAAATTCATGTTTTCTTTGCTATTTTTATGCCTATAGGAAACTTCATTGCTGGAATCTAAGTGTCACTGTTTAGCACTGTTGAGAACTCAGCATCTCCATATTGCACCGCTATAAATTTCAAACTACAATGCTCCATACTTCCCTTCCAGAATTCAAATTTTCAAACAACACCATTGAAGCTTTCTGGCTCGCTAGAATCTTTTCAAAATCCAAACTGCACCGCTGACCAGAATAGCAATGCCTTCATGCTTGTTGGTTTGGCTACAAAGTGACGCTGACTGGTAAGCGACGTTATACAACACCATTGGTGATTTCAAACTGCAACACCTTCGTGGATTGTGTTGTGCAGTTTTTGCACACACGCCCCACTTGGAGTAGGGACCCTCTTTTCTGGTGTCTTTCGACCTTTGGTTTTACTGGACTTATCATTTTGAGGTCTTGAAATGTTGGTCTTGCTAGCTTTGACCTTGCCTTGAGGCTTGAATTGATTGAAATTGAGTTTTAAGCAAAATCTCAGTTTTCAACTGACTCTGGGATTTTCTAGCACCGGCGGATTTTCCCAGGCCCTGGTTCTTTGTCCGTTCTTGGCTGGATTCTCCGAATCCGGGTTTTTGCTTGATCCCAGGATTTTCTGGTTCTTCCGAATTTTCCTAGATTGTGCCAAAATCCCAAACTTCGTCATTTCCCCAGTTTCTGCATTTCCGCAAAATCTGCGTTTCTGCGTATCTTGGGATTTTCCGAAATTCCGTCATGGCTCAGGTCTCTGGATTTGTCAAAGGTGTCTTGTCGCTCATTAATGCTTAAGTACCTTTGCTCATATGAGTATATGGGCAGATTTAGGGCATTTTAAAGATCATTTTGATTTCATCCATTCACTTGCTGATTGCTCTAGCGATTAAGAGTTTCATTTGAGCTTTGAGGATTGATTTCAAGCAGCTTGTGTGTGGATTGTTGGGTGTTGGTGTCTGGATTTGTGTTGCCTAGGCATGTTCATTTTGTAGTCTGCTTCTCCAAAGTTTGAGTTTCGTCTGAATTGATCCATGGTATGTTATCGATGGCCCATCTTGTTTGTTTACACAATAATTGAGTTTCCCATATTGATTGGTGGTCATTTCATGTCGGCCCATGTTAGCCACGATTTCCTTCCTATCGAGTTAGGGTTTGACCCATTTTTTGAAGGAACTCATCACCCACGCCATATGACCACTATTTATCCATTAGATGGTGGGTGTGTCCATTTGGGGGTTCTGGGTTAGATTGTTTTCCCTTTTTGTGCAAAATTTGCCATCTGCGGGGTTAGGATTTTCTTGCTACTTGGCCCAGAATAATGGATTTGTGATGTTTTGTCGATCTTGCCCTTGTAGTATGCTGACCCCCGCCCTGTGAGGATTCGGAGTGCCTTAGACTGATTTTATCGATGATATTTTAAAACCATGAACTCATTCTGGTTCTTATGGCGGGGGGTTTTTCATCAAAATTAGGGCATCGCCATTTCACCATGGGAATTCATCATTTGAAGGCTTTGAGGGTTTGGAACCATTTGCATTCTGAATTTTATTGATTAGCATCAACTTCAGAACCGTTAGAATCCAAGTGGAAAGATTGCATCATCGTTCAGTCGCCGGTTCGCGTCTCATTGTTCGTCAGGTTCCCGTGGTGTCCGCAAAATTTTTGCGCACCCGTATTTTCCCAGTTTAGGCTTATTCCGCAGGCTGGAGTAACTTCCGAAACATTTTTAGCTGTCCGTGAAAATCCATCCCATCCAGATTTTTTCGGTTTTCCTATCTGGCTATATCCTTTTTTATTTTTTCGAAGATAGGATTGATGGAATAAATGCTGAATGTTTATTTATTGCTTCCAATGAACAAATTGAATGATAATCTAATGATCTTTTAGTTGAAATAACGATTTATGTGACTAATGATGTTTCGGCAACGAGAATCCGTCTGGGTCAGATTTCTCCAAAATTCTGCCCCGACTGGATTTTCCCAGGTTGCACGATTTTCCCGGACTGCCTTATTTCTTTGGATCTTCAAGGATTAGCAGCTTGCGATGGATTTTGATTGCTTTATATGATTTTATGCTAACCTTTGGCTTGGAATATGCATGACAATTGAATATTAATGATGTCTTTTGTGAGTGCAGGCCAAATCAAGCAAGGTTGCTGCCGAAAAATCTAAGGGTGGCACGGAGGGGTCATCTATTTCTAAGGCAAAATGATTAAGACTGGATATCAAGAGTCGGCTTCCTGAGAGCAGGATATCCTTCGTATGGTCCGAGGTGTCTGATACCAATGTTGGGGCCTGGAGATATGAAGAATTCAAGCAGAGGACAGCTGAGAAGGATCTGTCAGCCTTAAGGCAGGGAATGATGAAATCTGGGTTAGTGCATGTGGCTGGGTTTCCTCCAGTAATCCAATGTTATGAGTTGATTCCTGAGTGTGCTCGGCAGTACGATTTTGATACACAAAGGGTTGTCAGCACTGAGGGAAGGGTCTTGGAAAACTTCAGTCCTATCTCCATTGCACAAGCCTTCAACATGCCTGATCTACCTTCAGTATGTGCTCTGAACGTAGACACTGCTAGGACATACTATGAGAATGAGCCAGTCAAGGCTCAACAGATAATCAATTTATGGCTAGAGAAACCAAAGTCCCACCATTCTAAATTGCCCAAGAAATTGCACAGAGTTAAGTTCAAGTCAGATATTTATGATGCCATAACATTTTTGAGCAGGGTAGCTGGTTTGAAGACTGCCAGAGTGTTGGAGAGCTAGATGGTCCACGTGATCACCAAGATTGAACAGGGAACTAACTATCACTAGGCAGGGCTTATTAGTGCAGAAATTGACAAACAGCTGAGGAATGTTCTGGAGACTAAGAGGCTCACTATGTCCTCTTATGTCATGTATGTGTTAGCCAGATTCTACCCATACAAGGGTCTGAATCCACGAGGGACGCTTGGACAAGATATTGTCTACAAGGTCTACCCTGAGTTGCATCTAGGACATAAGAACTACCGGAGAGCCAATGATGCCTTCACAATGCATATCACCCGGATGCTACAAAATGTTGAGCATATGAGATTGTCGGATGGAGCCAAGGGGCTGATTAAGAATTACGGGGCCTAGTTCATCTAATTTCCCACCTTCACCTACCTTAGAATTGATGGATGCCCGGTCGCTCCTTACAGGTTACCTCAGTATCCTACTGATCATATTGTTCTGTTAGAGGTTGTGAGGCAGATTTGTGAATTTGACGCTATTGTAAAGAGAGAAAAGCATAAGACAAGCTTTGGTGGAGAATTCCCTCTCAGGATTGGTGAGGCAGAAATGTGCCCTTCCATCCAATCAGCCCACACTGCAGGAGAAGAGTTGGCAGCATATGGTTTCTCCTTCCATTCCAAAAGGATGAACTTTGACATCACAGGAGAGGCGCAGAAGAAAGCCACTAGGGAATATCGGCACAAGGATGACCTGGAAGATTATTGGGCCAACGTCAAAGATGATCTTGAGGCCAGAAAGAAGAGGTATTCTAGGCTCCCTGTGGAGGCGATCAGACAGTACAATGTCAAGTTGATTCCAGACCAACTAGAGGATGATGGAAACTTGGTGCAGGATCATGTCTATGAGGCTGTGAAGGACAAGTCAGTCAGAGATATCAGCTAGAATGATGATGAGATCACAGAGTTGGAGGACCTAATGGCCCCGGTCATGAAATTCACCTCTTCTTGGTTGAAGCATAAGGTTTGGTAGCTTGAAAGTGAGAAGATGGATTGTACCTTCAATTTGATGGGAGACCTTAATCCCATGTCGACTTCAGAAGAATCCGGGGAAGATGACCCCAAAGGGAAAATGGTAAAGAGATCTCCTTTCAAGATAAAGATTAGAGGCCCCAAGGAAGGTGAGCCTGAAACAAAAAGGAAGCCAAAGGGAAAGAGGAGATGGAAGACTTTAAAGATTAGTAAGTCCTCTGATGAGGACGAGTAGGAAAAAGCAGAAGAGGAAGATGCTCCTCCACCACCGAAGAAGACAAGAACAACTCGGACTTCAAAGAAGAAGGGTCAGGCAGCTTCGGGTGATGAGCCTCCTATTGTGGATGTGGAAAGTTCGGAGGAGAAAAACTAAAGTTTACACGAGGAGATCTAGGAATCCCTCTCCAGGGGCAAAAGGCAGATCCTCCAGGAAGAAGTGGCCCTAATGAGCACAATGGATCGTTTCTTGAATGCCATCTCTCCTGAAAGATATAGGAGAAATACCAGATCTACCACAGGAGAAGAGGACTTACAGGAGTTACAGTTCCCCACTAGGTCAAGAAGGACCCGAGAAAGGGGAGAATCATCATCACCCCTCCCTTCACCAGCATCATCCATATCTTCACATCCTGAAGTTGAGGCTATACCCATCCCTGAAGCGGTTCCCATTCAACAGCCTCAGCCTATCATTAACCAACCACAACCACCACCCCCACTCTTACCAATGGCCTTCCTTGCTAATAATCCATCACCCTTGTTCTTCCATGCCTACAAT
Source organism: Sequoia sempervirens (assembly GCA_007258455.2). Lineage (NCBI taxonomy): Eukaryota > Viridiplantae > Streptophyta > Pinopsida > Cupressales > Cupressaceae > Sequoia > Sequoia sempervirens. Next base: position 5,602 of record VDFB02087321.1, on the reverse strand, counting down.
GCTATGCCCAAAAACCCTAAGCATTTCTGTTCAAAATTCCATGTAAACGACCCAAACAGAACTGCAGAAGAACACATAAGGATTTTCTAGACCTGTCTCAAAGACAGAGGGATTGTTCATGAGGATGTTGCCTGTAGGTTGTTTCCTTATTCACTAGGAGAAGAGGCCTTTTACTAGTACAATCATCTCCCTGCTGGTTCAATTCTTAATTAGAATGACCTCGAAAAGGCCTTTTTGTAGAAGTTCTGAATACCCATCAGTGCCAACAAATTATACCTACAATTCATCAAAGTCAAGAGAGATGTTAATGAGCCAATATCTAGCTTCAATAATAGGTTCCACCGTGCATACACCAGATTATAAGACCCATATGTGTTAGATGATAATACAGCCCTAGGAGTCTATTATGAAGCTCTGGATAGCCTAACAGCAACCTTTTTGAAATGGAGACCCAACCCCCCAGGTACCCTGACTGATGCTTATACAGAGGCTATTAAGCTTAGTACATATTTGAGACAACACTTGATTGGGCCATTGCCTTCCCTAGGACCAGTTGCACATCCTAACCAGGTTCAGGCAGTAAATCAGGCTCTCACCAATCATACCCCAATCATGAATCTAGTTTCTCAATTACCTATGGTACCACACCCTGGTCATCCCATGAGCTAGGTTTCCCCTATGACAAGCTTCCCTCAACAACAGGTTAATCAGCCCATGTATCAGTCACAGTCGAATAGTTTTCCTGCCTATCTGTAAAATTCTGAGGTGTTGCATCAGTCTATGAGATCTACTACTGTGCCTGCCCCTCCTCAGACTAATTTAAATCAGCTTCCTTATCATGATCCAAATAGGGAGAGGATTGATGAAATGGCTGAGCAGATAAAGAAGCTAAATCTAGAGGTAACCTACCTAAGAAATTAGAATAGCCAACTACAAGCTGCCCAGAAGAATATGCAATCTAATCAGAACAGAGAGTTCCCACAAGGGAATAGTTTTGATAGAGGACAGCGCAATGACAGGGGATATAATCAGGACAGAGATTACAATAATGATAGAGGATTCAATAATGATAGAAGATAAAACTTCGACAGAGGCTAAGGAAGTGGATCAGGATTTGATAAGAGGCCACCACAAGGACAGAGCAGAACCTGGAATACAGGACCTAATAACGAAGGAGTCCCCACCCCATTGGATCAACCTGCTAATAAAATTGTAAATAAATCTGCAAATCAACCAATCAGTCAAGAAAAACCTCCTACTAGTATGTATCTGGCTGAAGCAGCCCTATCAGGATGGTGCAGGCTCCATAAGACAAGTCAGCATTCAGAATTGGAATGTCCAGAGTTCCAAACCGCTGCCTCTATTTTTCAGTATGAGGTAGAGAACAATGCAAATGGACAGGAGATTATTCCCTCTACATCATATGATTCTCCTGTGCTGGTATTATATCATGCTCCTTTTCCAACCAGCAAGGAGAATGTACCAGAAGAACTTGATTCTCAAGAAGAAAGGGCAGACCAGGTATGCAATGGAGATGAGGTTGCTCAATTGTTTAATGAAGAAGAAATGAATGATAATGGTCCACTCGATCAGGAGGAAGTTTATGTTGAAAAAGTGCAAATGTTTCAGAGGTAAGGCTTGAGAGATATGCCTCATAGACGTCCACCGCCTAGAGGGCATTTCACCACTTCCATTCCTCCAAACAATTTCAGTACTCCCCCAGATCCTAATGCTAGCAATAATCCGTCGTATCCACATGTTTCCAAACAGTATCTCTCAAAGGAGAGATAGGCTCAAACTGACCCATAGAAAGAAAAGGTTGTTCAAGAAAGCAAGGACAAGGTGGAGGAACCTTCTAAGGAGGTCTCCTCTAATATGAGTGAGGAGCAAATAGCTTCATATGTTGCTAAGGAGTTCAAGAAATTAAAAGTAAACCTTTCAGCATTTGAGTTATTAACATTCCCTACGATTAGAAAGGTTGTTCTAGGTACTTATGATACACATCCAGTATCATTGGATAAACCTTCTGGTGAGCATGTCAGCCAGACTTCCAGTTCTTAGCCTATGAGGACACAAAACCAGGCACAAAATCAGACTAACTTACCTCCTAGAGATAAAGGAAAAGAAAAGGACAAGACTCAAATGGCCTAGGTAGATACTCCGCCTACTTTGTTCCAAGCGAAGACAGAAACCCCACCATTTCTGATCTTTGTTCGTATATTTGGTAAGAATCTACATAATTATTTATTAGATTCTGGTGCTTCCACCAATGTGATGCCATTTGGAGTTTGTAGAGCTCTAGGAATTACACCTGCTGACTCTCAGAAGAAGGTGACACAGTTGGATAGAACTGAAGTAAGTGTGGTGGGAGAACTAAATATGATTCATATGCAGATAGCTTCAGACCCAAGGATTCAACAGGTTATCAATATCCAGGTAGCTAATATTCCTGATGCATATGGCTTGATTCTAGGAAGAGATTTTATGAAGGCTTTGAATGGATATGTGTCTACTGACCACTCTCACATGTGATTGCCCTGAAAAGGAGTGCCTAATTAGATTAGAATTGAGAGAGAGCCCAGAATGAAGTACATGATTATAGAATACCAAAATATTTCCATAGAAGTTCTGATATCAGAAGTTGGAATAGGAAATTACATGCTATCAACTCAATATGAAGAGTCAGATACAGAAAAGGTATTGATGTTGCATACGATGCCTATTGATGTTGAGACAGGGTCCAGCCATGTTGAAGTTTTGACAGAATCGGTCTAGAAAGAAGAAGAACCTGAAGACAGTCAGATCAGTCTATTAGGCAGTTTCTAGGAATTCATTAAGCAGTGTATGAAGAATCAAGCTCACCTAGGCAGAAGGACAAGCTTTAAGGAATTACTCTTACCAAATTGGTGTAGAGTTCATAATGCTTCCCATTCAGAGTTGGAGTGTTGCTTATGTCAGACAGCAGTAGAGCAAGTACAAAAATGCCTGAATCCAACCCAAGTTGTGGAGACAAAGGTGCATAATTCTCAAGGAAAATATCAAGAAGATAAACTACCTAAAGTAACTGAAGAATCTTCCAGCACCGATAAGCCAAAAGGTAGGATGAAGAAAACCACCACTACTGAATGTTGACTCTCAAATTTGATGGATCCAAATCCAAGCATGGAGCTGGAGCAGGATTCGAATTGATCAGCCCAAAAGGTAAAAACTTCTTTGCAACCCATAGGCTCCAATTCTATTGCACAAATAATGTAACAGAGTATGAAGCATTAATTCATGGACTTCTCATGGCACTTAAGAAAAGGGTCAAAATTCTACAAGTTTTTGGTGATTCAGAGTTAGTAGTCAAACAAGTAAGAAAACAATATTCATGCCACGATAGGAGAATGACTAATTATAGGCATAGAGTGTGGGACCTCATTGAGGGGTTTGATGCCTTTAATATTCAACTCATACCGCGACAGAAGAATCAAACTGCTAATTCTCTGGCTCAGGCAATAAGCACTCTGCAGCCTTTATCTCTATCGGGACTGAAAAGATTCACTGTAGAATTGACTCCTGTGCCATCAGTCCCAGACAATGTGACTAACTTTTAGGTGTTTGAGGATGATAAGCACATTCTTGATTTTATCACAAATACAGATGTCTTTGCTTCCCAAATCATTGATGAAGCAGAACCTCAGGAAGCAGAACTAGATTTAGAAGGTGTGCTGAATCTGAAGTCTAATACTATTCCAAGGGGAATGGTACAGTTGGAGCGAATTTTTGATATGGACAAGATCAGAGACTAGGAGCAAGAATCAAAGAAAGAATCGATCAGTGGACAGTGTGACACTCACAATTTAGGAACTGAGGACAATGCTAAGAACATTTTTATTGGTAAGGTGTGCACTCCAGAAGAAAGACAAGGGATAATTGAAGCCTTACACAGTTTTCCAAATATAGTAGCCTGGGGTTATGAAGACTTGAAGACTTATGATACATCCATTATAACTCATACTATACCCCTGAAGCCAGGTGCTAAGCCTTTCAGACAGAGACAGAGACCTATCAACGCATTATTGGAACCACTTATATAGAAAGAAGTTCAGAAATTACTGTATGCCAGAATTATATTTCCTGTCAGGCATTCAACATGGGTGGCAAACTTGGTTCCAGTAAGAAAAAAGAATGGACAAATTAGGCTCTGTGTTGACTTTAGAAATCTAAACAGATCATCAGAAAAAGATAACTATCCAGTTCCCTCTTTGGATGAAGTGCTTCAGGTGGTTAATGGATCTCAGATGATGTCCTTTCTGGATGGTTATTCAAGGTACAATCAATTAATGGTTCAGTATGAAAACAGACACAAGACCGCTTTCACAACTAAGTGGGGTACCTTTTCCTACAGGAGGATGCCATTTGGACTCATTAATGTAGGGGCCACATTTAAAAGGGCTATGGATATTGCCTTTAAGGATATCATAGGAAAATGCATCATCATTTATATGGATGACCTTACTGTTTTCTCAAAAAACAGAGGGGATCACATCTCAGATTTGCGCAAAGTATTTCAAAAGTGCAAAGAATTTGGCATATCCCTGAATCCCAAGAAGTGTATTTTTGGAGTAACAGAGGGAAAGTTGTTAGGGCATATCATATCAGAAAATGGAATTGCTATAGATCCTGAAAGAGTGGAGGCCATATTGAAAATTCAGCTGCCCGCTAGCAAAAAGGAGATGAAGTCCTTCTTTGGTAAGATTAACTTCGTCAGAAAATTCATCACTAGATTTGTTGAAATTGTTAAACCATTGAATGCTATGTTGAAACAAGATGCCAAGATCGAATGGACTACAGAAGTGAAGGAGGCATTTGCAGAGATCAAAAGAGCCATTGTTGATGCCCCAGTATTAGTAAGTCCCGATTACAGCAAACCCTTTTACATCTATTCCTTTGCTTCAGATCATTCCTGTGCTGAAATGCTAACTCAAAAGTCTAATGAGGGAAATGAGAATCCTATTTCTTTTATGAGTGCACCATTAAAAGATGCTGAGTTGAAATATCCAAGTGTGGAAAAGCAGGCATATGCCCTGGTTAGAGCAGTAAAGAAATTCAAGAATTATATCCTCAGAAATAAGGTGTATGCAATTGTTCCTGATTCTGCAGTTAAGTTACTCCTGATGTAGAATGAATTAGGTGAGCGTAGAGATAAATGGGTGACCATGTTACAAGAGTATGACATTGAGATCTAGCCCATGAAACTGGTAAGGGGGAAATGACTCACCCAGACTATGGCAGAGATAGGCCCTGAGTTGACTGTTCAGAATTATAATATTGAAGAGGTCTCCCCAGATGGTTGGTATGACAACATAGTGTATTATCTGCTGAATCAACGACCTCCAGGTCATCTTAATGTAGTTCAGAGGCGAGCTTTAAGGTTAAAGAGAGATGGTTTTGTGTTGAAAGGAGTTGTTCTGTACAAGAAAAATCATGAAGGCATTTATTTGCAGTGCCTTGGGAAATAGGAGGCTGACTGAGTAATGAACAAATTTCATGACAAGTATGGTACTGGTCGTGGTTCTGCAATTGCCACAGCAAACTAGATTTTGAGGGTAGGGTATTA
>VDFB02087320.1:0-32203 GCA_007258455.2 Sequoia sempervirens | reverse complement strand
ATTCCAAACATGGATACTCAACTGAAAATGTTCTCCAATGCATCTGAAATAGTACACAACACTTCTCCAAGTACAAATCAAGGTAAAATGCAAACTCAAGAATTTAGAGTCTTCTTTGATAAACCCATGTAGCCCACCCATGAAAACATCAACATTAATGGAGCGCAAAACAAAAGTTGTCCTCAATTCCCATTCCCTCAAAGGACTAGGATGAGCCAAAATATCACTCAACTCAAGAGATGGATTGTTAAGAAAGTAAATAATTTGTTTAGGTTCAACTTTCTCCCAAACTTCATGAGTAATAAGTCTAGAATCTTCACTCGTTGCTGTTGCAATGGAGTGACCAGCAGCTACCACCAAATCAAGAATGAAAGACTCAACATTAGAGTTCAAAGAAATCTGCAAACAAGAGTAGGAACAACTGCTGCAATATTGAAAATCCACATTCATCTTGACCAAATTGCTCGAACACAAGGGTGGAAACACCCACTCTAAGAGTTCCATTACAGCAAAGAACCATTCTTTGCTCAAAATTTCTCTCCAATCCATTTGTTGGTAAACAAATGGAATCATCAAGTGGCTGGTAAGAAAGGAAAAAACACCATTAATTTTGAAAGTTTGATCCTTATCCCTCCAATGAAGCTTCCTACCATACCCCAAAAGATTTTTCACAACAAATTCCTGAGTACCAATCAACTCCAATTGCACACCTAGAAAATTATTGACTTCTTTGGTAAACCATTGAAGTCTATCCAAGAAAGCTTCAAAAACAAGGGAGCCTGAAACAAACATCGTCTTCACATCCTTCTCCCAAGACAAGATAGTGTGAGCATTACTCAATCCAAAGGATAAACTGTCAGGCATGTAAACAATATGTCTTACCAAAACATGTTTTAACACCTTGGTGACAAAGATGGGGAAGTCGTCATGAATCAACACTTCCCATATGGAGACTGAATTCTCTAAACCTCTTATGCATTCACTTACAAGCAAGCTTGGAGGATTATCAATCACAAAATATATCTCGTCCCTACATTCACTGAGAAGTTTGAAATCAACTAGCTGGTCTCCTACCTCCATTACACCCAATTGAACATTCGCTAGCATGCACTTTGTTGATTCAAGCTCATGGCTGCAAGCTATCACTACTTGAGGCAAGTTCTCTTCCCAACTCAAGAGTTCACACTCTTGATTTACCTTCCAATTACCATCATCTTCATGAATCTCCTTAAAATTAAGCAAGGTTTCATCATTATGGAGTTCATTAATACCTTCAACTATTTGCTTGATCTCCATAATCCTTGTATCAGCTTCTTGTCCTTCAAGTGTGGCTGCAATAGGAGTTTGATTTTCTCCCTTGCATAAAGAGTGATGAGCTAAGGAAAGATCAAGGTAAAGATGATCAACCTCTTTCTCCCTCTCTTGGTAGGCATCATAGGTCTCTTCTGCAAACTTAATGGCATTATCCCTATCTGAGAGCAAATGCAAATAATCTATCTTTAATGATTCCAAAGCTTCTTTGATAGTTTGCAACTTGGAAAGAGTGACTCCTTTAACTCCATTTTGTCTCTCTTCAAACTGTGACTTCCAGTAGAGTTCTTCAACAAAATTGTGTGTGCTATCAAATCTTGATAATGCTTTAACAATTTTCTCTTCTGAAACCATTAAGTTATCCTTCAAAACTTGCAGCTCTTTAGGCCCATGATCAAAATCAGCAAAGAAGCTTTGCTCATCAAACATCAACTTTTCTGATTTATTTTCTTTGACTTGATTCTCAAAATCAGCTTCCTTCCTAACAACAATATTTTCAAACAATGAATCATTATTGATTGATTCTCTTAAAGTCTTGGTAGCAACATACTCTGCTTTAGTGGCTACTACTACCTCAAAGGAATCTTTATGGAGCTTTGCCAAACAAGCTTCTTCATCAATGACAACATCTTCTCCAATGACTTCATAGCTTGAAATACAAAATGAATTTTGAACTTTATCAGGATCAAAGGGAAATTTATCCCACTCAAGTTCTTTAACATACCTTGGTGCCATCTCACCAGGATCCCAAATGCAAAAGGGTTGATTGTAATGATCAACAGGAACAAGATCTTCATGCTCCTCTTGGATTGTTGACTCATTGAATGAGTCACTCCTCATTCCATTCAAACTGAAATCTTCATCGGTAACTTCCTCCAAGATCTTAGTTTGATGATCAAGCTCACTACCGCCTTCGCCACCGTCATCATACTGGAAATAAGAGTCATCAAAGTTGGCTGCTTTGATTAATTTATCATTTTTATCTTCAACAAACCCATCATGAATAGATGTGTTGCTGATTTTATCATTAGCATCCACATACATACCAAAGAAATCTTCTTGGTCACTTGTCATAAATTCTTCATATGTATTCAAAATTGATGTTGCCTCCCTGCACTCACCCTCAGCATGTGCGGACAACTCATTTTTCTGCTCTATCTTCCTCATGTGTGGCTTCAATTTTCTATCACACTGAATGAACAAATCTCTGATCAACATACCAGCAGTAGAGGAATCCTTTCCTTCTTGTTCATGAATGTTTAACAGAAAAGTTAAGACGGATTTTGGAATGTCATCCATCTCATTGATAGTTAAAATTAAAATGTTTCTCATTGCTGCAACTACATCCTCTTCTTGTTCACTCCAAGTTGAAATGAAGAGGTAATGGATCAAATAATATATTTGATCTTGCATACCCAATTCAACCAGCAAAATACTTGTTTTGAGTTCAGAAAAGATCTTCAATATAGTAGCTCTTCTGGAGTACTGATTGCTATCAATTTCATCAAGGTCTTGAAAACTTTCCACTATCATATTTAATATGGTCTTCATAGTTTCGACATCATAGGGCAATTGGGGAATTACAATTCTTATTATCTCCATGAAACAGGAAGAAATCAGTAGCTTGGTTTCTTCATCAGGATGCCCCAACCAATAGGGCTGATTCAAAAAATTCACTGTAGGAGCTAGTGCCAACTCCATTTTCTCTGAAGGTGATTGCTTCACTTGTCTCAAACATTGTTCTAACAAATGAAGAATGTTTTGTTCATCTTCTCTTGACTGAAATTCTTTACCAAGTCTCTTTCCAGCCATAAAGAGAGTCTCTGCCAACTTCATCTCTTCTTCATTAGCCATGCCTAACTGCCAACTTCTGGATACCACAAGGAGCTGAACTAAAATCTGCTCTGACTATCGGTGTAGTACCAGAGATCTCTGTCACTCATCTGATACACAACTGCAAACTGCCACAGGATGGCAGGGTCTTCTGCTCTGATACCACTGAAATATGCCAACCAATTTTTTTCGATGAATTAACACACATAACCAGCACTTAATCAACTCGGTTAGCGTTAGCTCCAAATAGAAAACTGAACTTGAAATGAACTCACACCAAGAATGCACACTCAATCCCAATGGAGATAGGTGTTGTCATATGGCGGAGGAGCTAAATGAAAATACTTGAAAGAAAACTACTCAACGTCAAGAATGTGCACTCAAGATCCCACTGAGGGCGAGGTGCTAACATATGACGGAGTGTTGAATTGAAAACTAGAAACTGATAGGCGGATAACCAGCCATGAAAAGCATTTCCACACTACCACCAAACAGTGGGGGGAAAAGATTACAATAAAAACAATTCGTCCGCTGCGGCGGGCATCCACAGAGCTGTGGGGATTCACCACTATGAGTGGGTACAAAAGTGTTACAATCAATTTATCCACACTGGCGGTAAACCATCCAGGGGTACTTATGTGAGAAGATAAAGAAAGAATTGCAGCATTTAAAACTGGAACAGTACTACTGTTTACAGTTTGTACAAATGAGAAATAAGCTGCAAATTACATAGGAATTACAATAATCTTCAAACACATGAATATTAGATGCTTTTCAAATGATTATTTATCTCACTAACAGCTGATAATGAATCAGAAATCAGAACTTCTAAAATCTGATACAAAAAACTGTAAACTGGAAATATCAATCTGCAACTATGAGAATCAATGAAATGCTCATAACTCACTTAATTCACCTCCGAATTGAATGCCGTCTTTTGCTGTGTCTTCTTAGAAGGTAGGTGAACATTTTCTGATCATCAAACAGCAACCAAACAGCAGCTTTATTTCTGGCACAAATCCCAATGCTTCCTTGAATGGTACGGCCCTCTTCAAGGGCGATTTTGACAAGTAAAAATCATAAACTCAAAACTAAAATCTGAAACTCTCCAAAGATGGTTGCCTTGGGTGTAAGAATGGATTGGAAAAGTACCCACAAGCAAATTAAATTCACTCCAAAAGCTGTATGCAAAAACCACTTTCAGCTGTGACTGTATCAGCAACTTCAAAACTGGAAATTTCATCAAAAATCTTCAACTATTGAGCTCAATCTGCTAGTCTGATTTGAGAAGCAGCAAATGACCAACTAGGTGTTGTATTTCAAACACGAAATTGGATTGGAACTAGGAGGTAAGCATCCCTCGAAGTATTAAACAAGTTGTCATTTCGACAGCATAACATTAGCATAAAAATATTGGATACCAATGCTGAAGCAAAGCATTCATTTTATAGAAGAGTAGAAGACTCTTCAATTCCTCAAGGAAGTACGCCAAAAGTCACATGAGACTCTTCAAATTTCCAGAAACCTTCCAACTTCTCAAAAAGGCTTCCACTTTATCAAGGCACAAATAAACTTTATTTTTAAAAGAATATCTTCAAGAAAAGGCGTCCACTTTTCCCAAGGCATTAAAAGACTTTAAATATTAAATTTATCCTCCATGATGACGCCCCCCTTCATGACCACCTTTTAAGAACAACTTAAAGTTAATGAACTAGGCCAAGGGGTCAACTTGAAATTAAAACATTAATGCCTTGTAATATATTATTTCACCAAAATAATGCTTTTTAAAGCCAAAATCAAACCCAAGCAACTGCTCCAACTGAAAATGACTTAATGAAGGCTGACAACTGAACCACTGCCAAAATTAGTATTTACTAAAAATAGTAAATACCTAGAAATGCCACAAACCTCCAAGCAAGGAAACCCTAATTTCATGATCAACCTACAGTTTCGGAAATAGGCTATCAACAAAGAAAGTATGGCCAAAATGGGGACATTACGCAGGCTTCATCCAGAAGTACATATTGAGCATTATTGTGGAGTTTTGGTGAGATATTTCCAGTTTTTATGTTGCTGGTTTATCATGGCTGAAAGTGATTTTTGTATACAGCTTTTAGTATGAATTTTATTTGGTTCTGGGTATTTGATCATTGCATTTCTATAATAGAGGCGACCATATTTGGAGGTTATCAAAATTTAATTCCAAGTTTCAGATTTTATTAAGCAAAATCGCCCTTGCAAGGAGGCCGTACCTTTTTGGAGAGCATTGGGATTCGTGCATAAATTAATGGTTGAGTTTAGATGCTATTTTATCATTGTGAATTGGGCGCCAACCTTCTCAAGAGCTTTTGCAAGCTATATTTCATCTTCTGGAGGTATTGTGAAGGAGTTGTGATTATTTTTCTGTGTTTTCAGTTTGCTGATAATCATTTCCAGATTGCTGATTTTTATATCAGTTTGCTTCAGTATTCTGATTTTGGTTTTAAGCTTCATTAATTGAGAGGATATCAAGTGGAAAAATCTTCTATTTCATTGTGCTTTGTAAAGATTGTAATAACACTTGAAAATTGCAATTGTTTATCATTGTAAGACTGTAAACAGTAGTACTGTTCCAGTCATTTAATTAGCTGCAAAATCTTATGATTAATCTCTCATATATGTAACCCCTGGATGGTTTACCGCCAGTGTGGATAAAGAACATTCTAGAAGCTTATCTCTCTTATTTGCAACTATTTCTATTCATTGTAAAGCTAGTTAGTAGTACTAACAGCTATTTCATTTTATTGCTGCAATTTATACTTGATTACACTCCCACAATTGAGTGGTTGAGTTTTAGAATAAACATCTTTCTTGATTGTAAATTCCCCCCACAAAATAAGTGGTTGTGTGGACAGTATTCCCCCACATTAATAAGTGGAAGAGTGGATTTAAAGGCTGGCTTGCCGCCTAATAATTGTTGTAAACTCACCCACTGAATAAGTGGAGTATTCCCACCGCTTGTGGATGCCTGCACCAGCACATGAATTGTACTTTCAGCTCTGTTTATGCCTAACGATCCTCTGACCATATGCTATCACCTCGCCCACATTGGGATCTTGGTGAACATTCTTGGTTAGAGTTATCTTCTTGCTGATTTGCATTTTTGGAGCTAACGCTAATCAGTGTTTGGTTGCTGATTTGAATGTTAATTGTTGAAAAAAAGTTAAGGGGAATATTTCAGCAACATTTTCCATGTCAATCATGCCTTGTTTTATGATTTTAGATTCATTATCAAGTTCAAAACACAAGGTCAAGACAATCTCTCGTTCATTTAGTTTGAATATCAATCAATAGACATTATTAACAACAATGTCATGGTCAATCTTATTCATTCAGTTTGCAAGTTAAAATAGAAGCAATACATGAACAATCAGTACTAGAATACATGATGCTATTGTCTTTTGAGTCAAAATTTTCACAATATAGAAGATAAAAAGCATGAAACATTTCCCAGGTCATGGTGGTGCAAGACAGCTTAGTGATCTATGTAGTTGTTCCCTTTTAATAGGCTTGTGATATATAAATCTTGGAATGCAATCAATTCACAATAAATTATTAGCTGGGTAAGCAATCAGTTGCATAAATGATCAATATTTCTGATTTATCTTTATATTAATGGATTGATCAAAAGGCTTGTGGCCTTTAATTATTGTTTCAGATTTGTTTCCCAACAATAGATATATTTGTAAACCCTAGATCTCACCTTTTATTAACTATTTGTAAATTTGCATGAGAGTGTCAGCACTTTAGATTTGACAATTTTTAATCAACTGATCAAAGGAAATATTTCTTTTAGATATCATCATATTATTCATTGCTGGCAATATTATTACATGAAACCCTAGATCTAATTGTTTGAACTTTGAATAGTAGTTCTACAAGTTTTCTTCTTAAATTAATCCTAATCTACTTAGATTTTGAAAGAAAAGATAAAAGGGTTAGGGTCTAGAGAAAATAAATAAAAGTGAGTTTCTTTAATAATGAATTCAATTTCTAATTCGGGTAAGACAATGAAACCACATTAAACCAACTTTGCTTGATTTGGATTACACAAAACCATCAACACAAAATCATGCAGATGTCTAGGGAATTTAAACAAATGGAAGAAAACACACGAAATTACTACATTGTACATGCAAATTCCATACATCACCTCCCACAATTCATGAACTCAAAAGATTTTTCATTCAATATGCCTTGAACAAGTTTCCAACGCTTAACAAATCCTATCAATCTCCTATATAAACACCACCTTTTGGGAAGCAAATTCAATGCCCATTTTACATCAATAGTTAGGATTCAACTATCCTAGTCCCACAATAAAAAATGAAATACGTCCACCTTAAGAAATATTGCAAGCTACATTTGAAATAAAAATCAAATGAGTGGCACAGTGCTCAAGGAGCCTCATCTTTGTTGGCTTTCTACTGGTTACTGGCATCTTCAATGATAATTTTGTTCTCCAAGCCCTTTCCTCTTTGCTTGTATTCCATGAATGCCATTAAGGATTCATTCATTCCTTTCATGTCTAGTCCATCAATGAAATTTGAATTGAAGCAATAGGTGACAGATAAACTGAAAGTTGGTGTTGCTTGCACCTCTTTGGAATTTGTTTTTTTGAAATTCTTTGAATAAAACATGCAAGGACATCAATTTATCAAGAGAAGTAGGGTTGAAGCAAACTGGCTGGCACCTTCAAATGTTGTTTGAGGTTGGCTTCATTGTTGACATCCTAATTATCCATGTACTTTTGTTTTACCAATTAGTTCTTGGATATCATATATAATGTCTAATGCATTATTGAGGACAGTTGTGAGTTTGTTCATTCCCTCCAAAAGATCCACCCTCAGATTGATAATCTCCATCCATTCATCCAGCAATGAGTTATCTACCCTGTTCATGCTGCCCTCACTTATCAATGTATCAATCTTCTTCTTTGACATCATGTCCAGGTGAGAAAGATTTTGGGCATGGGTGTCCAATTTGTCTCGAAATTTTTCCATTAAAGCTTTCACCAAGTCCCCATCTTCCTTGACTTTGTAATGCATGGTGCAGTCAGCATACAATGCCTTTATTATGTTTTGTTAATAATGTTGTATCTGATTATTTGTTAATTGTTTGTTGGCCTTTGAGTAATTATAGGAGTCAATTGGTAGATGGTTGTATTCTGTTTGGCAACTGTTGTACCCCAAAATTAAAATTTTGTTACACTTAGATATTTTGAAGAAATGAGTAAAAGTCTTGTAAATCAGGTCAAAAGGTCAAAATTTGGGTGTGCAGGTCTTGCATGAGGGGTTAAAACGCAAAATTTTCAAAATCTGACGATTGGGTCTGCTAAGAGCAGCTTAATCTACAAAACCCAGATCTCAGTTTTTAATCCCTAAATTTTAGGAAAACTGCTATTTTTAGAAATTTTCTAAAATTAGTAACGTTTTCTGGTTTTTCTGGGTTTCTCTCAAAACAGATACTGGCAAAATTTTCTAAAAATAGAAAGTTGGTCCAACAGGGTCGAACTGATTTTGATTGGCTCAAAATGCGTCCATATCAGGCTGGTACAGTCAGAATCTTAAAATAATCAGTTTTGCCCTACTGGGTCTATTCTGCTTTTCAGAAGCATATCTGGAGCTCTGAGATCATCAATGGAGGTCATCCGACTGCCAGGCGTCAGTTTCAGCACTTAAACTTCCAGCAGAGGGTGAAAAGATGAACATGCACGAGGAACGAGGAAGAAAGTTGAAAAGTCATGAAAATTTTCTAACACTGCTGAGTTTGGGCGCCCCTGTTGAAGAAAGGCGCCCACCTTTTTAGGGCATCAAATGTCAGTTTTAGGGTTTCAAGCCTCCAGTCAAACTTCCTCACTTTTCTGTCAGCTTCGCAGTGGATTCAGCGGTGCAGTTATCAGATTACTCAGTCATCCGGAATTCAGCGCCAAACGGGAGGTTTCAAACTGAAGTCAACGTGAAGAATTTGGAAAAGATTACAAAATTGACTAAGTGTTGAAATTTTCGGCGCCCCTGTTGAAGAAGGGCGCCCAACTTTTTGGAGGGGTAAATTCAATAGCCATGATCCAAAAGTATGCTCAATCTTTTCAGATTCCGCCCAGCTTCACGATGCCTGTCTTCGTCAGCATTTTCAACTGGTCGTATTCCGGCAAATTCAAATCAAAGACGAAGGTTCAGAGTGAAGGTTTCAAACTTGTAGTTGAAAATTATGAAAAATGGTTAAGTCTGGGAAGAATGGGCGCCCCAGTTGAAGAAGGGCGCCCAAGTTTTCAAGGAGCTAAATGAATGAATTTGCAGGCAAGCGTCTAACGAAGTTTCTTCACGGTTGATCCGGCTTTCAAACGAGACATTCAGCACGTCAATCGGAGTTCGCAGTCACTAGATACGAGGAGCTGAACAGGGGGTCCGACAAAGGCTGAGAACCAAAATTCAGAAGCAAACACAAAAATCAAAAAATAAATCTAAGTCTGGGTAAAGTGGGCGCCCCCAGTCAAGAAGGGCGCCCAAACTTTTGGAAGCCTTAAACTCACTTTTGGGCAAAGTTCATTCCAGAAGACCCCTCTTCATTCTTCGTCAGCTTCGCGATGAGTATAATATCCAGTCAATCCGACGCCCGGAGCTCCAGATCCGACGAGATCTTCTGCAGAAGAGGATTTAATGAAGAAATTTGAAGATCAGAAAAATGGCTCTCTGGGAGAAATGGGCGCCCCTGGAAGGAAAAGGCTCCCATGAATTCGGAGGTCAAGATGAAGTCGTTCGCCAGAGATGCCTCCAGGACTTCTTTCTCAGTTTCAGTCAGGCTCCGCCGTGAACCATTCAGCTCGCCTGTCGGGTTAATCTGTCAAAGGGAAATCAGAGGTGAAGTAGCATGTCAAAATGAGGAAAAGTTGAAAATGTTAAAATTTTGACTAACACTGGAAGAAGTGGGCGCCCTTGTTGAAGAAAGGCGCCCAAATGTTCATGACTTAGAATATTTTTTTCGAAGTTTTCAAATTTTCAAAAAATTGCAAGAAGAGAAGGATGGCGTCCAAATTCAAAGAGACTGAGATTTAGGGTTTTGAAAATAAAAGCAAAAAGAAAGCAAAACCTAAATCAAACCCTAAGTCTATTTAACATCATTCTTTCATGTATTTTTCATTATTTTTGCAAGTAGCATCCAGAGGAGAAAGTTGGAGCAGCAAGTTTGAAGATTTTTGGTGATTCAAGAATCCATCCTTGCTGGTTTTACATCAGATTTTTCAAACTAGCAAGCATAAACCCTTGCTTTTACAAGCTTTTTGTTCCAGAAGATCAAATTTTTCAAGCAGAAGGCCAAGGCTTTCCTTTTTTCAGTCATCTGGGTCTTTTTGCCTTAATCTTCTGAAGAATTTTTCAAGAACTTCATCGAGTTGCAGCAAGTGCTTTTATTTTGCATGTCAGTGAAAACCTCAGTGCATTCAAATTTCAACCATCTGGGTCCTTTCCAATCAGTCTTCTGAAGAAAGCCATGTCGCCCGGTTTTTCAAGAAAGTTCAAAACCTAGGGTTGGCTGCTTTTTCAATCAAACGTCAGGGTTTTGCAAATCCAATCAACTAGTTCCGTTTCTAATCTTGTTCTAAACAAAACCCAGATGCCAGCTTTTTTCGGGAAAAATTGAAGAAATTAGGGTTTGCTGCTTTTTCAGGCAAAATTCAAAATTTTCAAAAACAAACGATCTGGGTTGTCTTGCATCGATATTCTGAACAAAACCCATATCTCAGAAAAAATTCTCAAAAATTTGTCCGTTGGAGCACAAAAATCAGCATTCTAAAAATAGAAATTGTTCAAGACTTGTCTAAACCAAGGCGAGTTTACAGTCATTCTTCGAGTTTTCGAGAATGGAATTACCTCCTAATGTTTTCAAGTCAGAATTAGTTCTCTTTCCATGATTATATATATCAAAGCAATTTGAGACGGACTTGCATCATGTCAAGCCGGTGTTCGATCATGCCTTGGAAGGCAAAGCAACACTTGATCAGAACACAGGACTACGGACTCCTAGCAGCGGTATCAATTCCTATATGATTCGAGCCTTGAGTTAAGTAATATTTGCATTAAGCATTACAACCCGGCTACTAGGGAGATCCAGTCAGCAGACGGTAGATTGATTTGCAGTCTAAAGCCTGATATGGTCGAAAGGTGTTTTTCCATTCCCCCGTGGCCTGAAAGCGTAACTCTTTCAAGGGATGAATGCGAAAGGATGTGGAATATGCATAAAGATAAATATAGCAAGAAGATTGCACAAAGATGGATGAAAGAAAAACATAAAACATTGCCCAAGAATGTCGGGCGAGGGGAGTTCAAGGACGAGGTCGCCATCATCATCACTTTGCTCAACAGGGTCACTGGCTCAGAAGATGCCACCAAGTTCCAACCTTGGATGTTTTATGCCATACCTCACATCATGAAGAAGACCGAGTTCTATGATTGGCCTACTTTGATTAGTGACTGCCTACATCAGCAAATAACAGAATACTTCCAGTTTCATGTATTCCACATGGTGTCATACCTAGTCTACCTAGTGGCCTATCAAGGTCAATTCAGAGGGTTGAACACCGAAGGGTCTTTGAGTGTACAACATATCTACAACTACTACCCTCACCTGGAGTTCACAAAGTCGTTGCATCATTACAACAGGGTGAACGAGGCTTTCCTGATATCTGATCTTGAAACACAGACAATGAAGAACATGTCCATTATATCTTAGTTACCCGAGGCAGCAATATTAAAGCGAGAATGGGCGGATTGGTTTATCTGGTTCCACTACGCTTTACCTATCACCGGGGTCTATGGTTATTGATTACCCGCTCGCTATTTGCCAAGGTATCCGTCCGATGAGGAGTCATCTTCATACCAAATTCTTGAGAAGCCCGGATCAGTGTCCACACGGTCTTGAGGAATAGAAAGAAACCCTCTCTTCACTTTCCATTAGGGTTGGGTATTTATACATGTCACCGGGGTACTTTCACGGTCACGGGGACAATTGGAGAAAGAGTTTAGATAAATTAGGCCTCGAAGATCTTCACAGTAGAGCGATCATTTGATCCTCATGGTGTCTGACTGGCGATTGGAGAAGAACTAAGCACATAGCCACTTGAAGATTTTTGGGCTAATTGTCGCGGATGAGTTTGAAGTCACCGAGAAGTAGTTACAGCGGAGCTAACTCCATGGATGAAAGGCTGCTTAAATGAAGATATAGAAGGGCTCTCGATGATGGCGAAGTGTGCTTCTCCGTGTACGCCGAAGCGAATCGAGGATCATTACCACCACAGAATTGGGCAAACAAAGGAATCTCTTCGATTTGAAGACAAAACAAGACAAATTGAGCAGGCATGAAAGTAAAAGGTTTTCTTAGTGCTTAAAGGAAGAACTCCATTCGATGTAGGCGTAAAGGATAATTCCCTCTTCTTCCGCAGCTGTCGAGAGGGGAAAGGGGTAAAAAGTCAGGTCTCAAGATGGCGTCAAAGGTTGTAGATCAAATAAAAATGTAAAAAGAAGGTTGGATTTCTCAGGCATAGTCATACAGGAGCAGCCTACAGTTGATTCAGAAGTTCCTCCTGACGAGCCCGTACCTCAGAATGAAGCAGAGGAGCCACCTTCAACACATGTTTCTATACCTTTGACGGGTTCTTCACCAATTCACATTGATCTTGATATCAAAGATGATGAAGAGATTGCAGCAGTACCTCCTGAGGAAGTTAGTAAAGATACTACTGTGTCTTGGCTTGAGAACTCCTTAGGAAGGGTTAGGAGAAGGCCTTCATATCAAGTGAGTGTTGATGATCTCGATAACATCTATCGGGAACCTCCTAAGAAGAAGGCAAAGAAGCAAGTTCACTTTGATAGGAATCCTGATAACGAGATAGTCATGGAGACTGCAGTGCCCCCAGAAGATAAGAATAGGGATGAGGTAAATATGGATGATTTCATCATGGTCAAGGCCAATCTCGGTAGAAATACTAGACATGCAGATTTGAGTCTCTTCAAAGTTGTATCCGAAAACCTTCAAGAAAGAGTGATTAAAGATGGAGAAGACAAGGCAGCCCTCAAGGCTGAAAATCAGCAGCTCAGGCTTTTCATTTCTAACCTTGTTCGTGGTTCTTCACAAGCAACCCAGTTGCTGCCCCAGATCTTGGAGACACCAGCTGATCACCATCAGTTAAGACAGCTGGTCATACGTGGGAAAGAGACTTCCGAGTGGATCGAGCTTCATTAGCCGAGGAGGAAGGAGATCTTGGCCGCGGATGTTCGGTTAAAGGAAAGGCTCATAGCTCGTCAAGGTATCCGAGGATTTAGGCAGACAGCTGAAGTAAAACCGAGACATGAGATTATCATTGCTGATTTACACACGGCTTACAGTTCAGCAGTTTCTAGAGAACACAAGAAACAAATCCTTGCCTGGAGGGAGCGTCACGTTTTCAAAGTTAAAACCTATGAGAGGATATCAGAAGAATTCATCGTCTACAGACAAAGGGTGGTTGAAGCTCTTCTTTTCATCGGCGAATTCGTCATAGGAACCTCGATGCAGTCTTGAGAAGGTTCTTCGTCCGGGCTTGAGGAGGTGCAAAATCCCGGTTCAGTGTTGTTCCCTGATTCACCCGGTCCGGTTAGGCTGGAAGGATAGGCCATATTTGATGATGTCAATGAAGTTGATAAAGCGGCCAATGAGGTTGAAAGTCCGAGATCTATTGCAAAATCTTGAAGATATTCTTAGCGGTGTTTTTCTTTATTGATGGCATAGATGCAGAGCAGGGACACAATCCTCCTAACTTCCCTGGCGGATGTGATCGAGCTTTAAAGAAACAGCTTTCTTCTAGAAGCTTTGCTTTTCCGGCTTTCTTTCTATTCTTGGAATAATTTGCTTATCTATTCCCCGAGGGATAGAAAGAAGAAGATAAGGAATCTTAATAGTTAGAAGATTTCAGCTTTTACGCTTTCTAGGGTTTTATCTTTCTAGATTTAGTAATAATGCTTGCTAGCTGAGCAAACTTAGATTGTGAAAGCAAGGAGATTTTAGGGTTCCCTACTCCTCTGCTTCTCTATAAATAAGAGCCTTTGCTCATTTAGTTTCTTTAACCGTGCTAGTGAGAACAAAAGCTGAGCCTATTGTGCCTTCTATTTGTTGCTCAAGTATTGTTCATTTGTGTTGTGATAAGCAAATTGTTGAGCCTCTTTAGCCAACAAGGAGTTAGTGAGATTGCTGTTTTCTATTGTGTTAAGAATAAGTTTGCAAGCCTCCTTAGCTGCAATTTCTTGTTCAAGGCATGTTAGAAGTGAGCTTTGTTTCAGAGATTTGAGTAATAAAATCATGAGCCTCTTTTGCCTTGGTCCAAAATCTCAGATTTCCGTTATCTATGTTCTACTTTTATGATCTTTATTTCAGCTAGGTGAAGTGTGTAGGTGTTAGTTGAAAGAGAGATTATTGAAGTATTTTTGTCGAGAAAATCTACCTTGTTAATTTCTTCTCTTGCTCTGCTATTACTTGAAGAGGTTCTGAGCGTCTTTAGTTTAAGTTAGTCGTAGTTGAACTTCTTTATCAGAAAATCTCAGCTGCGGCGTTTGTGTTTAAAAAACCTTGTGCTCTAAGCTGATCAAAAAGATAGGCAACTTAGTTTTAGTTTACTTTCTTTCAAACACCATCAGCAAGAGGGAGCTTCCCCTCCTAATTTGAAGAGCAGTTTATCTGTGCATAGCTGTCCGTTTTCAAATCTGCATTCCAAAGGTGCGAATTTAAGCGCCAACACAACTGTTGGGCTCTTTAAATAAACTTTGCATAGTCAAGGAAAGTAGTTTGATCCTTGGTTGATCATCTTTGGTCTATTTCTACAAGAACTTCAAGTGTGAATAAACATATATTTTGTTACTCTATTTGTTCATTATTTCAACTATTAGTTTTATTAGAAAGAAGAGTAAACATCTGATGCCATTGCCTTGAAAGAAATCAGGTTTGATATAAGATAATCATGAACTTATACCCCAATAAAGGCTGGAAGAGACCACAATGTGGTTAGGACCAAGAGATTAGATGATCTCTAAGGCTTGTAGAGCAAAGGGATTCGGGAAGAAAACTACAAGAGGTTGCCAAAGAGACTTCAATATTGCAAATCCAGAGTTGAAGTTCATCTTGAATTAGAAGTTACAGTTGGAGTCGTAGTTGGGAGAAAAGATATCAAAACATTCAAACTGCTACAAATAAATGTCTGAAGGAAGAGTGTGTGGGAATAAAAAGACACCTTCCATTGTTCGATGAAGTGTGGGTCGACCTTGCAGACCAAGTTTGATACGAAGAATCCATAAAGTCTTCTCTAGATGAGGGAAGTTTTCATTGGGAGACAAACTCCTACACAGATGGAGAGTTGTTGATAGAAAAAACTGAGCCAAAAAATGTAATGTCCCTTTTTGGCCAATTTTAATATTTTCCATGAACTTGGATAAAGGTGTGGCAAATAATTAATTATTTAATAAAGGGAATATTTAATTAATTAAATCATAAGCCGTCCAAAGTCATTTCTAAGGATTACTTATAATTAATTAATTAATTAAGCTGAACAAGGAAAATTATAAAGTGGCTTTATAAAGTGCAATTGTTCTAGAATTAAAAAAAAGGGACACTTTATGAGTTGGGCAGGAAAGTAAATGAAATAAAAGAAAATAAAGTATTCTCCCTTAAAAGTATATAAATGGAGGATTTGGGGAAAAAGGGATTCATTCTTGACAATTTCATTTTTTTCTTGGAAACTCTAATTGGAGCTTGAGCAGTTTGTTTAGCCATTTACCCTAGGATAAAAATCCTAAGGGAATATTGGTTTTGGAGATGGAAATCTCCCTAGCCAATCCTTGGCGAATTCATACGGGATTCACAGTTGTGCAGAATGATTGTGATTTTGCAGTAGTTTATTGAAGTATTATTTCAGACTTGTGTTGTTTCAGAGAGCCAGTGAAGAAGAAATTCATTGGGATTTGTGACCAAATAATAAATTTGTGGGTGTATGATGTTTTGAGTTTGGTGGAGATTTGTATTGCATGGTTGAATAAATATTACTATATTTGATATTCTATGTTCCAGCCACCCAACTACTTTTCAAGGATTTTTATGGAGGTGTGAGGCTTTATTAGAAAGTGTGGGTTGTAGAGGGATTGAAAATTTGTTTTGAAGCAATCGCACCTCATTTTCTTTCAAGTCCATATCACAAAGGGAAGAGGATTTGTAAAAGGGGATCACAAGTTTCATAAATCACGGGCTTCCCAAAAGGAAGTCACCAGTCATAAAAGGAGTGCAAGTATTAAGGAGTCATGGGATCTTGAGCAGCTGGTTGTCACCTCGGCACAGGTGAAATTTAACAAAGGAAATGAGTATAGGTGATTTGGAGGTAATGTTTAAATGTTCATTGGAATGCTAGTTGCTAGAAGGTAGTGTGAGAATAAGGAGGAGTCGACTCATTTGAAGTCTTTATTATCAATTGCTCCTGTTCAAACATTGTTTGGAAGGAAAGTAAGGGGGATGTAGGGTATTTGGAGGATTTGTGGGAGTTTGGTAAGCCTTGCCAGGCTGGCTTATCACATCCCAGGATTATTTGTGATGATTTAGAGATGAATCACTGCTATTGGAGAGTCATAAGATGGCTAACACTGCTGTAACAGGTGTAAATGAACTCAGAAATTGGCATACAAAGGTGCTGAGAAGCAGACATATGCACTGTGTTTGATATATTCGATCTGCAATAACATTCCAGTTC
The DNA here is from genome assembly GCA_007258455.2 of Sequoia sempervirens. NCBI lineage: Eukaryota > Viridiplantae > Streptophyta > Pinopsida > Cupressales > Cupressaceae > Sequoia > Sequoia sempervirens. Next base: position 15,264 of record VDFB02087320.1, on the reverse strand, counting down.
TCCATTGGAAGTCTACAACAGTTGTGCAAGTTTCTGGGCAGTTTTGGGGTGATTATAGAGTCGAATTTGCCATTAAAGAAGTTTACCACACTTCTACATCAGCATATTCCTTGTGTACTTGGCATCTCTGTGAAGGTTAGAGATCAATTATTCTATACATTTGTATTTCTAAATTTTCTGGATCAAATTATATTACTCTTGTTATCATTTCCATCTATTTAGAAAGCTTGCAAACTGTTTGACAAAAATTGTCTCTTTGAAAGTTGAAACCTTTGAACATTGGCATGTTCAAAATTTTAGTTGTAGCTATTATGATTGTTAGTATTCAAAAATTCTTCATATTTGGTTGCATGCAAAGTGTTTGATGAAATACCAATAAGCTAAAAATCAGAATAGTGCAAGTATTTGGGAAAAAATTATTGGTAGGATCATTATAAAAAATCCAGGGCTAAGGGTTGGAAGGCACAAAAGAGAACCTAAAGGTGAAACAAGTGTGTGGAACGTTGAAGCTGTAGGAAGAGTAGAGGATTTTCATGTGGCCAAGCGAGCTAGAGGAGCATTGAAATGCTCAAATCAAAACTCCTTGATGAGCAAGTTCCAAACATTAGTTTTGCATTAGACCAAAATAATTGTAACTCCACCATCAAGCCCCAGTGTAGAAAGGAAAAAGCTACCTAAGTTTATAGGTAATGGATCAAAGGATCTTGTAAGGCACTATAAGACCTATGAAATAATTTGCACATCAAATAGCTAGGATGATAGTGCATATTGGCTATGGTGATTTTCTAGCCATTCTATGAGGCGTAGCCATTGATTGGCATACATAGATTGAATTGACCTCTAGAAATACATGGGAGAAACTAAAGAAGGCCTTTGAAGAAGAATTCAAATTGCTTTGAGATGACAATGAAATCGTAGTAGAAATTTACAACATGAAACAAGTAAGCATGAAAATGTAAGAGCTTATAATTGTATGCCCAAAAAATTACTTATAAAGTTAAAAAAAGAACTTGTTGATGGGTTAGAGAAAAAATTGTTCATCGAAGGCCTTATTCCTTCATTAAGAAAAAATGAAAGTTGTACCACTGCCATCATATGCTGAAGCATATAATCAAGCAATGGATATAGAAAGTGAGGACAAGATGTCTTCGTGATCTAAAAGACAAATACATAAAGATGATGGTTTTGACAGAAGTAGTGATAGTGAATTAGGAATGGTATAAGCATTAAGGAGAGACATGCAATGATGAAAGAATTGAAGGTGGAGAAAGAAATTACCAAAGAGCTGAAGGAACTATGGTGTATCGATTGTAAACAATAGGGTCACACCAAAGCTAATTGCATTAGGAAAATGTTTTGTGATATTTATCAAGTTATGTGTCATTCAATAAAAGAGTGCTCATACAATTTGGAGAGTAGAAGCACACATGTACTACTCACACAAGGAAAATGAAGAGCACACACTTATACTAGGGGGGCTGGGGACGGGTGAATTAGTATAAGATAAACTTATTTAAAATTCAATAACCACAATAAAAGCAAGCACACAAGATCCATACAATTAAGAACACAAGATTTTTGTGGAAACTCTTTTGAGAGAAAACCATAGAGAAAGACTACTTGGATCTACTATCCAAATCTAGCCACAACAAAAATAAAATAATCTTACAAATCTTTGTAGGCACCAACCCACTGGAGACACCAATCCCTGCTGCTAAGCATCGACTTAGCAAGAGACACCAATCTCTTCTATTGAGAGGCATCAACCTCTAATGAACAAAAAATTCACCTTCTTGAATAATGCTTCTTCAATGAATGATGATCATTTGAATCTACTTCAAAAATTTGCTTGCAACATTTTTCACATATGTCGTTCTTCAAAAATCTGCTGTAATAAATCTGCTCTGCTCTTGTTTTTGAATGATATTGCATTTATTGCTTGCTATCTAACCTCCACCTCTACTTCTATTTATACCCAAATCATGCCTCTTCACCAAATAGGGTTGGCCTTGTCAATAGAGGTCGGCCACATACAAATAATAATAATTTTAATTTATTTTTAATTCACCCAAGAGGTGTCGACCCATTTCAAAGAGGGGCGATTTTACAAAACTATGGGCACCATAAATTGGGCGCCAATATGATACAAATTGAGTTGGCCAGCATTTGCAATAAGTTATAATTCAAGAAAAATAACTCATGGGTCTGTCCACCTTCTTGATTTCCTTCTTTGATGATGATTATGCTCCTTTGACATCAATGACAACAATATTTCCAACATAAAATAATCCACTCCACTGAGCATTCCATTGAAGCCATAGAATAACATGAACGCATCTTTGGGTGGCTATTGAAATAAAAAAGGGAGAGGTTGGAGTCATATACATTACGATTTCAAAGGTTGCCCCATTATACAATGTCAACAATGTGATTAATTGGGACATTTCACAAGAGATTTTAATAGAAACTAGAACAAAATGGGATTATCGCACAAGTGGTGTGGACCAAGAGACCATGAAGATATTGGATTTCTGAACCAAAAGGTCGACATCAACAAGATTGATGTAGAGAGGCATAATGAAGCATTGGCTAGTACGTCAAAGAAAGAAGGTTGTGTACTTGAACCCACATACGAAAAAAAAGACTTTGTGAAGCAAGAGCAAAAGTGGAATATGCTATGGATAATGAATGCTACCGCTCAAATGCAAATACAAGTACGGTAACAAATTAATTTCAATCCAATAAAATTATTGCAAGGAAAGTACTTCAAGCCATTGCACCAATTAAAGTAATGGATTTATGAAAAAGTATTACCAAACTGAGAAATGCTATAACTAATATTGTATCTAAGAGGAATGAGATGGTGCATGCTATGATCCATTTAGAATCTAGAAATAATGAAGACCCCATAATTGAACTGCCATTGCCAAGAGATGAAGTGATTGATATCATCTTACTGATGATTAACATGTTAAACTTTAAAGAAATCAGCGGTGGTGTACATGGAGATCCTTGGAAGGAATCTCACTAATACAATTGTTGATGGTGGGTCTAGTGTGAAGGTACTTTTGGAGGACACTTGGGAGAAGTTTGGGCAAGTCAACCATCTTTCCCCCTACTTTTCAATTGGTGGGTGTAGATCAACAAGGAATCGAGGCACTTGGAGTTTCAATGGCCCAAAAGGTACTTATTGAATCTCAAACATTTTTATTAAATTTTGTGATCATGGAAGAAAGTGTGTGAGGCATTGTTGGGTTTGGGTTGGCTAGTAGCAATCAAAGCCGACCACAATTGGAAAAGGAATACTCTCTAGTGGAAACAAGGGTAGGAAGTATATAATCAATTTAAAGAACTAGGTAGTAAGTGAGGAAGTAGCTTCCTTGGATTCCTTAGATTTCTCAGATTTAGAGTTTGAAGAAGAATGGATGGAGAAGCATGATAAGGGTCTCATGTAGCCAACTGTCAAAGGGATTTTGGATATGCAATCATGTTTAGAAGATGAAACAAATTCCCTTCGTGGCCCATTCCATTGGTAGATTGAGGACTATGAAGTATTTTTGTTGACTTGCAATTTGATTAAAGCTACGAAAATTAATAAAGTGGCACAAGGCTTAAGCGATGACAAGAAGCAACCAATTCATATTGAGGAGACTTAGTCAAGTGATCCTGAAGTTTTGAATAGTTCATTTGTGTAACACAAAGTACATGGTTTCGAGTTGACTGTTTATTCTCAAAGACCAAAAGCTTTGTATATGATTGACATTGATGCTCTAGCAGCAGTACTGTAGGCAACTAATGAAATTAGTAAAGGTATGCCTTAAAACAATAATATTAAAAAAATATTTAATTTGGAAAATATAGATACTTGTTGCCCTAATGAATTATACAAGGGACCCTACTTGTGTTGTATATTTTGGCACAAGATCAAAGTAAGACTAGAGTAGGCCTTATAGAGAAATTATGGAAAAGGGGAAAGTATTGTAAAGTGGGTTGGACAGAAAAGTAATGAAGTTGGAGAGGAAAATAATAGATGGGCCCCACATGAGAAACACAAAAAAACAATAAAGGGAAAAATATTGCTATGCAATGGGTGGAAAAGAGAAAATAAAAAAAGAGTGAAGTACAGGTGAAAAGAAAAACTAGAAGATCATATTATAAAGCTCCTATGTTCACCATATGTCCACTATATGACCCAACCCCTATATGTTGATTGTATGGCAGAAAATGGACAATCAAATCCAAAGATTATGAAGTTCCCTACTTTTGCATTGTACGACCTCCAAAGGACTTAGTAGTTAATCAAGCTGTATGACCATATTCTAGCTTCTTTCCTACTGTACGACAACTAAGTAATAATTTTCAACATTATCTTTATGTTACCATATGGCTCTCAATGGCGAACCAAATTAAATCAAAACTTCCTAAAGTTTATCCATGTAGCTTTGTATGACCACTCTATTCCTTCACTGTATGACATCCAAAAGAAAAACATATTAAAAATGTAAACAGAATATTATCAACAGTATGACTGCATCTACGCAGGTTGATCGTACAACAATTGATGGATAAGGAAATTACAATGTTTGGTATTGAAGTCCCTTACATACGGCCAATTTATGCTAGTAAAACATTAACTTTGTATGTCGTACAATCTCCCTTTCCTAATAGTTCTGTACAATCTCATTATCCTACTCTTACTGCCATATCATTTCAAATTATGGTCTTTCTTTCCACTGTATGGTTTGCTAATAGTCTTTCTATTGTATGCCTTAAGTTTATTCCCAATAATGCTGCTATCATACAGTCTTTTACTTGCTGCTCTTGTATGAACTATCCATGGCATTCACATTTAATTGAATTTTCTTTCAATTGTATGGACTAACCATTCATAATTCTATTTGCTAGCCATTGTTATTTCTTCTCTTATTGTACAACCCTTATGGAATGATGAAATAATAGAATTTGCTCATTCACCTTCTATTGCACAATTTGCTGCCATTGTTGCTGGTACCTATATAGTCTTTTGCAATTGGCTTTTTCTCAGCTTTTGATTTGTGTAGAGATAGAGAATCATTCTTATTAGTTGGTCAGTTGGACAAATGTGCATTCATGGAATATGGATTACTGAATAGTATTTTTCGGATCAGGAATGTAATGTCCCCTTTTCAGGGTTTCCTTATTTGCCTCTCTACTTTGCTTGCCCAGGTTGATTTTGGAAATTGGGTAGTCCAATGGCAAGAGCTTTTTGATCATTATCTAGTAAGGGAGTGGCAATTTCTGCAATCCTAGAGCTAGAGGCACCATTGATAATGGAGGACAATGTTCTAGGCTTCTTCTTTGTTGGTGGCCTGCCCAACATGGTGGAAATGGTAGAGAATTCAGTAAAAATAGGCTTCACAATCCTTTTTCTCTTCTGAATGTTTATCTCCAACCATGTAGGGATAGTTGGCACAATTGAGCTATCTTGATGAGGCACTCGTAGTTGATTTGTCTTAGATTTAACTGATTTTTCTTCATATAGCTTTTCTTATTCTTCCTTTTGTTTCTCTTCTTGTAGCTTTTACTCAAGCTTGTCCATTATTGCTTCAACTTGCATCATGAGGGTTTTGTCATCCATATCTCTAAATGGATCTTTATCTTGGCTTTGCTTTTGATCTTTCTCATCCTAGAAGGCCAACTCATCTCCCTACCTAGTCTCTTGTCTTATCTCATCTTTTTGAGTGCAACTTTCTTATGATTTGCATCTAATTTTGCTTCTCCTCCTTGACTTGCAACTCTTTCATCAACTTTCCTGTCTTTTTTTTTTTATTATCTTGTGTTGCATCCTCCTTAGATTGGGCTACTTGTTCTTCAATTTGGTCTGCTATCTGTTCTATATTTGGCAAGGGAGGAGGAGAATTGAGTGGAGCAGGAGAAGGGGTTCTTTTTAGAGATGAAATGGGAGATGTTTCCTTCTATGTAACTTCCTTAACATGCATTTCCTTAATAGGCGACGTTTGAGGAATAGGAGTCTTATCAAGAATAATAGTTTGATCAATCATTTGAATAGGTGGAGAAGCAGGTTTATTGGAGGCAAGAGGAACAATGACTCTAAAAGAATGATTTGGTGTTTATATAGGAGGGGATGGAAGAGGTACCTCTATAAGGGCTTGAGATTGAGCTTCTAAGATAAGAGTAAAGATACGAATTTGCCAAGGAAAAATATGCCCCTAACTTTGGGCTTTCTCTTGTGAAGTTGGCACTTGGGGGTATTGGGGAAGTTGTAGAATTTTGACTGTTTTTGGATGTGTCACCAACCTTTGAAGTTGACCTTTGGCTTCCTTTTTAGAGTTTCTTCTTCTTGCACTAGTTCCCCTTCATCATCCAGCATACCAAATTTGGTGCTGGGGTTTCTCCTATCTTCCTCTTCATTTCTTTTTTCTTCCTTGGCTCCTTTTCCTTTTGCCTTTCGTGCTCTTTATCTTTCTGTTTTCTAGCTCTTTCTTTTCTACTTTTGTGGCTTCCTTCCTTTTGGATGCTTTGGATCCTTACCCTTTATTGAGTTTGATTTCTTTGATGTTTGACCCTTCTCCCCAATTTTCTGGCCAAAGTCCTCTAGTTCTTTCACCTTTTGCTAAATCCATTTCAGGATGAAATCAATCACTTGCATGCTGAGGTCATTAAGTGATGATTCTTCCCCTTTTGTATAATTTATAGGAGGAATTGGTAATTTATATATTCCTATTTTGTCATATACTTCACTCACCCCTTTTCTATCATCCAATATTTTATTAGGTTCTTCTAATATTCCAAAGGCTTTCATTTGAAAGGCAGTCATTCTTGAATTTTTTTCTCTGTCTTACATTGTACTCATTAGTGTAATTTGTTCAATAGTCTTCTAGATGTGGCACGTGCTTAAGTTGTGACCCTACAAACTTTGCCAAAATCCCTTTAGGGTCAAAAGAATTTCTTTTGTTAGGAATATAAAAAATTAACTTCTGTATTTTTGCATTTGAATTTTTGGCATGCTATAAAGGACAATTATAAGGATTGATGGTGATGGGGAACTAGACTCAAGTTCTATGTTTCTCTATCAGATCCTTATGTGCTTTGCAGAATTGTCTTGTTAGCTCCAACAATGCCACTTTATCATTGACATATTTGGGTAGTTTGAAAGGTGCTCTAGTGAATCCGCCTACCTTGTTATATGTGAACTTTGGGAATTGGATAAACCAATTCCTTTTCTCTGAATTGACCTTGGTGGCTTTTAGAGATAACCTTTTGTTCGTGTCCCCTTCCATACTTTTGATAAGGTAAAATAGAAATGCATCATTTATCCTTTTGAAATTTCTCACACTTTCTTTTTAAACTCCAATGGGGTAATGTTCATATACCTTAACTTGTCCTTGAGCTTCCACAATGGTTCCAATTCTTGTTAATCTTGGGAAAAGTACCCTCCTAGCCATTAGGTACACTATAAGATGTCATGTGGAAACTCTTGCTCTCTTGGACCTCTAGCAATTGCTTATGAAGATTGTCACTTAGCAGGGTGGCCTTGTCTATGATTTGTTTGTATTCTACGATGATTTGGGTTTTCATTGAAGAATTCTACTCCATTTGACTTTTTTATTGAAATTACCTCAACATGCTAAGGGGTTTAAAAGGTTTTTGTAATGCTATTAGGGCTGAGATCCAATAAGACCTCACCTTCAACTCCCACAATTTTCCTTGTCCTAGGGTTGTAATGATTTGTACAAGCCATGATCAATATAGGGATTGAACTGAAGTGGGGAAACCTATTGCTTGTGCTATCCCATTCCTTACCATGCACTTTTCTCTCACTTTGGCCTATCCATACATTATAGTCTTGAAATCGTCAAGGTCAGTGTGACCTAGGTTAGTATCTAAGAATTCCTCAAGAGGGGATGTAGTCTTGGAAGGTGAGTCAACTCCTTGAATTTCATGGTTCATAGCTTTGGCTTTGGAAGTAGTCATTTAGTGTTCCTACAAAGCCCAAAACATGTATAAGTGCAAAGAATTCGAGAGGAAAAGTCATAAAAAATCAAATTTTGTTCATTTTATAATCTCGTGGGAAAGTGGGATCTGAAGGGACACATAGACTTTGACCTTGGCAAACATCCTAGAGAACCCCCCAAACTTGCAAGTTAAACTATATAGTGTTGAAAAGAGGATTGAGAGGAACTCTTGACTTAGGAAAAAAGCCAAACTTCCTTCCAAGTTTGCCAAATCCGCAAGCTTTTACATTGTGACAATGCGAAAACTGGAAGGAGTCACAAATTTGGGAAAAGTGGAAGAAGTTTGGCTTAGTTTTGCAAACCCACAAAATAATGTTCTTTATGGAAAAGTAGGGCTTTGAAGGAGCAAGGGGCTTTGACCAACTTGAATGTCGTAGGGTTGAGACTTTGTAAAGCAACTAGGGAAAGCCTAGGGAAAACTCCTATTGAAAATTACAAATCATTATGATAGGCCCTAGAGGTTAGATTCATCATTTAACCACTTACATTACTAAAGATGAACCCCAAAATAAATTTAAGGAAAAACCCTAACATAATTTAAAGGAAAATCCTAATTGTTAAAACCATTGAAATGAGAAATTTTGTAGAGAAAATGTGCAAACAAGTTGAAAATGAATTAAACACTAAAAATCATTCTTTATCACATTTTGATCCATAGAGTAAGAATGCAAAGAACAAAATTCAACTCTTTGGAAAAATGCATAGGCAAAAGAAAATTGAAAATATCATAACCATGCCCTAGAATAACTCATACTAAATCTTGCAATTGGAATTCGATAAGAGTTTGCAAATGATTGGTGAAAGACAAATTAGACAAGGAAGTCAACAAGAGAGTTGATAGTTGAAGGAAGGGAAGTGCTTGGGTGTTGGAAACTCGCTTTCAAAAGTGAAAAGTAGACGAGGAAGGGAAGTGCTTGGGTGTTTGGAATACCCTAACTTGTATTAGAAGTGCATTGGCTTTAGAATTCATTAAAAGCTACATGTTACTCTTAGAGTAATTGAACTTAGGATGTAAGATTAAAAATACCAATACAATAATGGTATATATTAGCTGTCATCATTTTTGTGTGCATTGACAGTCTCCACAAGGTGCGTCACACCTCAAACATTTGATATGATATGAAAGGAGAGGACCAGTTTAGTAGACCTAGGCATCCCTTGTGAAGACCACCTGAAAATGAGAACCTCTATAGGAAAGATGCTCAGACTTTCCTGATTGAAATAGCAAAAGTTGATGGAGAATCTCAAAAGGCTTTATACAAAGAATGGCATCTTGTCTACATAGTGGGTAAGACACCTGCAAAATGTGCTTCTCATTTTCCACTTCTTGCAAATGGAAGAGATCTTCATAAGTGGTGGGAGCACAACCTTAGCTGGCTAAGGGTGATCCTCAGGCCATGAGATCAATGATGTTGGATGTTCATATGCTGGTTGATGATGTGATCAACATTCTGTTAGAAATGTTCAACATCAAAAGCCATCTTGGGGTTGAGAGGCTGCTGGGAAGGGCTCCAAGTGATCCAAATGTACAGTCAGCAGATATCCTCTCTGATAGCACAGTTGATCACCTCCTTTGAGATAAGAAGGAAGGGAGGTATGTCCAAGGATCATCTGAAAGGAGGAAAATAATCAATCAAAGGCATCAATAGACTGAAAAAGACAACTAGTGTCAGAATACCAATGAGATTGGTGCTTAGCACAACCCAAAGATGCAACCTTAAGGGAACAATGTGCTAACTGAAGAAAACAAGTGTGGATGAAGCGGGGAAAAGCTCTACTTAGGCATTACACTGAGGAACCATCTGTTTGCAACAAATCATACACTAGATTGAAAGAAACAGAGTGTAAGGTTGTAATTAATGCTAATACTTTCAACCAATAGTTTTTTACTATGCCCTCCAATGGTCAGATTTCGTAGCAGAATGGTAGAGCACAGAGTTTTTGGCAAGACAATGGAAGAAACCACTGTGATTGTGGGCAGGCCTCACCAAAGTAAAAGTTCTTTTAGGCAGTTTTAGGTTCTGGCAGGGTGGTAGGTGCTTTTCTGTTGGTAGACATTAGAGAGAGAACTGAAGGGATATTCTTCCTTTTCAAATTCTTAGAGAGGAGGAAAAGTTTATATGTCAAAAGCTTCTTGAGAAAATGCAACATTATTGGGTACTGGGAGGATACTGGCCCACTCTCTTGTTGGGAAGTGTAAAAAATGCATTATAGTAGCAGATTCGATGCTTGTGGTGTTGGTGAATCTTCATCAATTGAAAAAGGGGTACTTATTTTTCAATCTAGAACTCTTATAGTAAATGGAAAGTCCCACTGGCTGTTAGTACAAAGTGATCATGATTGGACTGCTGACTTGTGGTCTTCTCTCCCATCTCTAAACATTTTTTCTACTGAAAGGTTTCTTTATTCTTCCCTTCTCCTCTTCTGAAGAATGTGATAAAGCACTAGTCCTAGAGGCTCCTAAGTTCAAAGAATGAGAAATGGAGTTCGAAAAATGACAGAGGCCTCATCCTTTCTTTCTTTCTAGGAGATGTGGGTGCATATCTATAGTCTTTGTCTAGAGTTTTGGGCTTCAAAGAGTCTTTCGGCAATGGGCAGTAGTTTAGGAGGTCATTTGGAAATTGATAGTAGAACATAGGCAATATCTCACACTGTTCATGCAAGGCTGAAAATCCAAAGGGATCTAGACTTACCTGTCCCCAAAAAGGCGTTGATTCCTCGCCCATTTGTTCTTTTCTTCTAGAATTGGATTATGAAGATATCCCCTTTAGCTGTTTCATTTGTTATAAAGTGGGCCATGTAGCTAAGCACTGCAGCACTAAAACAAAGTGCCACATGTGAAAGTGGTCTTTGTTCTTCCTTAGAAGGTTTGGAAACTCAAAAACGTTTATGAGCTAAGGAAAGAATACTTCAAGACTTCAAGTTATGTCATTAGAAATGGCATACATCGGATCAAATAAAAGCTCCTGCATGGAGGGATTTTTTAAAAGCCTTTTGCTCTCTCTCCACAAGAGAACTGTTTGGAGCAGCAATTTGCAAGTTTGCATGGTTGTCAGTCTTCCCCTCCCATTCACAAAGTAGGACTAGAAGTTCAAAATGATTAGATCATTTTTTAGGTGGTTTGGAGAGAGAAGTTTCTATAGAAGAGTTGGAAGGTATTATAGGTTCCAATCCTATCCCTGCTATGAATCGTTCTAAGGAAGCAATAGAAGAAGGAACTTAAAGTACTCTAGATGTTTTTTTTAATGGGTCAAACTCACATAGGGTGGAGGGGTCAAGTCCCTCTGCTGGGCCAGTGAATGGGGTATTATGCAATGTTAGGGGAATGAGTGGCCCTAACAAAAGGAGATTGGTTAAGAACCAACTAGTAGGTAAAAAACTGTTTTATTATTTTGGAGGAAACTAAACTTGTAAAGGAAAGTTTTCTCTTTTACTCAAAATGTCATGGAAGAAATGGCTAGGTTGTGCATCTGCAGTTGTAGGATCTTCGCAAGGTCTATGCATTCAATCCTATATCTATTTAGCTTATGCCTTTGGTTAAAACCTCCAATTGGATTTGCTGCTCTTTTAAATCTTATTGTTTCAACCATAGCAGCAAAAATCGTTTGGGGAAAAAATCAGCAAATCAGAAGTGTAAGATTTTTTTTAAAAATCAGGAAAAAATTGGCAAAAATTCGAGAAAAAATAAAACTAAACAATATATTAATATGCATTAATATAATATAATATAATATATATAATATAATTATAATATATTAATATAATAATTATATATTAATATATTATTCTGTTAATATATTATAATTATATTATATATATTTTTTGATTGGTGAAATCAAGATTTTGGTCTTGGTCTGGCTTGTACCAGTAGAGGCCACAAATGGGGGACGTCCTCCTCGGCATGAACACTAGAAACAACCCACTCTCGCAAGCATGGTAGCCTAGCAGGGGCACAAACCCGCGAGCACACCAGCCCAACGAGGGAGCAGGCCTCAAGCATGAACGCTTGGCACATGGCATGATCGCCATCAACAACTCCATCGTTGGAGGTCAAGTCTGCGAGCACACTGGATCAATGAAGGCATAGTGCCTGCGATCGCAATAACCTAGAGGAGACTTGAACCCTGGTGGCCATAACAACAACGCCACCACTTAACCATTGCAGTATGGGATGGACCCATAATATATATTATAATAATAATGTAATATTATAATTAATATATTAATAGGCTAATATATTAACATCTATAATATAATAATTAATTATATTATTATATTATATATTATAATATTTTTTATACTATAGTATAACTATAATATATTAATATAATTATAATTATATTAATATATCATAGTGTAAAAATTATTATTATAATATTATATTAGTATAGTTATAAGATTTTTTTATAAATTAAAAAAAAAAGAAAAAAAAATTGAAGTTAAAGAAAGAAAAAGAGGGAGCACGAAGATAGTAGAGAAACCCTAATGGTCATCGCCCCTAACAGAAATCGTCGAAACTAACTACCAAAAATCATGGAAAACACGGTCGAGAATCACACAATTTTTTTTTATGGGGAATTGTAGGTAGAAACCCTCAAAAATCGCAATTAAACTTAGAGAAATCCGATTGAAATTAGAGAAAACCAGTAGAAATCGGCAGTCAATGAAATACCCTAAAAAACTGCAATTTAATGGAGAAAAAAATCAGCAAACCGTAGGATTCTGATTTTTACGATTAATTGCATTTTTCTCACGATTTCCGCATCTTTGGTTTCAACCTCTCAGGGTTCCTTATTAATGTATATATCCCTAATCACCTAATGCAGAAAAGGAAGCTTTGGGAGGAGTTATTTGGTCAACTGGAAGGTCTTGAAGGGTGAAAGGTGTTTTTAGGAGGAGATTGTAATGCCGTTATATGTTTAAGGGATAAATAGGGTGGTTTGTTTAGAAATACTCAATTAGGTCTAGATTTTAAAGCTTTTTTGGAAAACGGTCTTCTAGATCTTATACCTAAGGAGGGCACCTTTACTTGAAACAATTGAAGAAAAGGTTTTTGCTATATAGCAGAAAGGCTAGATAGATTTCTAGTTTCCCTTGCCTAGGATCAGCAAAGAAGCATCTCTTAGTTGTTCATTTGTTCAGTAGCAAGATCGGAACATTTCCTTATAAGTGTGAAGATTAACCTTGATGTGCCCCCCCACTGCCCCGCCTCCTCCCTGACCCCTCTGTCCTCTAAAATTTGAATTACTTTTGATATTTTTTCTCAATTTGAATATGGTGTCACTCATGCCCAAAAGTACAAGGCTCCTCTATGTTTTTCTTTGCATAATATATAAAAAACAACTTTAGAATTTGGAACAAAGAAGTTTTTTGAAACATCTTTGAGGATAAAATTGAGGTTGAAGCATCCTTGGAGAAAGTATCTAGAGTAATTCAGAAAGGACATTCAGATGCATTGTTTATAGAAGAATTGAGGCTGTTGTATCAGTAAGACCTCTAATGTGGGAAGATTTTTTTTGGTAACAAAGATCTAAGGACAAATGGATTGTAGAAGGGGATGTGAATTCTTCTTATTTTTAAGCAGTAATGATGGTGAAAAGGCAAGCAAATAAGATATTGTTTGTTATGGATGATCAAGGAAACCATTTGGAGAATTGTAGTTGTGGCTATTTCTCAGGGCTTTTAACAGAAAATCCAAATAGAGGAATTGAGGTGGAGAACTGCCTTTTGGGAAATATTTTTGTGATGCTGAATGAGAATGATAATGAGAGTCTATTGACTCCTTTTTTGGTGGGAGAAGTGATAAGATCAGTTTTTGGTTTAAAAAATGATAGAGATCTTGGGCTTGATGGGCTCTATGTGATTTTTTTTTCAGTTATTATTGGACATTTTGGAAAACAAACTAGTGGTAGTAGTCAATGACTCTTTGAAGTCAGGGAAAGTATTGAAGAATTTCAAAAGCACCATCCTAGCTCCAGTTCCAAAAATAAGTTAATTCTTTTGAGGACTATTACCCCGTTGTTTTATGCACAAGTATGATTAAGATAATCTCTAAAGTCATTGCAGAGAGATTAAAACCCCTTTTGCTGAATCTTGAAAATTTTAATGATTAGATAAATTGCACAGAAAATTAATTCAAAATCAGACACAATGACACAGCAGATACCCTGGGAAAACCCTCCTCTTGAGGGAGAAAAACCCAGCAACAATATAACACTTATATATTGAATTGTCTCAAAAATGATCTTCTTACAAGAGGCCGATATACAGGCCCAAAATTATGCACCAAGGAGTGATGCAACACAGAACTATAATGCTGATAGAACTCAGCCTCCAATAAAATGCTCTCCTACAGAATTTGCTCTTCTAGACAATTCGCACTTCTACTTCAATGACTAATATTCAACTAAACTTAAACTTGATGATGAACAATGAGAATGCCATCAAGTATATATACAAACTGAAGGAGTGGATGCGTCTTTTCCAAGTACCAAGTCGGCCACCATCAAGAAGACGTCTTATAGAAAATCGCGCCTCTTGCAACAAGGTCGGCCTTGATAAGATAAACGTGCCTTTTCATTAATAATTATACTCTTAACAAATAGAAGTGTCTTCTACAGAAAATCGCGCCTCTTGAGACTCCATAAATTAAATAGCTTAGAGCTATTATTTAATTTATTCACCAATAAGAAGATCGCTGGAAGATTATTCCAGACGCTGCATGTAACATCAACACTCCCTCTCAGCTAGGGAGTAAACTTCCAGCTACACAAGACATATCACCTCAACGTGATGTCTATCACTATGGCTACAACCATAAGTGAAAAGAAGAATATCACCTCATCGTGATATTAGATATCGCCTCAACACGATATCAACCATAATGGCTACAACCATACTATGGTGTGTACAAGTGTTCATCACTTGCGTGATGTTGTCACCTCAACATGACTTTCACCATAGCTCTCCCAGAGGGTGAAACACAAGTACAAAATATGTCATGGAGTCTCACACATGACATCCACCATGACTCAGCTCAGAGGGTGGAAACAAGGGCTTTCACCTCAAAATCTCAAGAGAGAAATGCATTAACAAGGGCTTGCACCTCAAATTCCTCCGTCTCAGAGGAAATGCATTAACAAGGGATTTCACCTCGAACTTCCTCTCACGTAGAAGAACCGCTAAATGTGCCATCGGACATCGAGACTCTTTCTTAGTCAAGGATGGATTCTCCACCATACCAAGCTTA
>VDFB02087319.1:0-32220 GCA_007258455.2 Sequoia sempervirens | reverse complement strand
GACTTAATGATGTTGACATTGACGATATTCGGAGAGATGAAACTTTTATAGAATTTTTTGAAAAAAAAAAAGAAAATATTTTGTTGCAAATGAAAATCAAAATGATCATTTTCTTGAAAATGAAAACAAAACCTATATTTTTGATGAAAATGAAAATGAAAATGAAAACCGCTTTGTTGATGAAAATGAAAATGAGAACCGTTTTGTTAATGAAAATGAAAATGAAGATGAAAATCTAGGTGATGTTGAATTTAATGAAATATTTTTTTAAAATTGGAAGTGGTGTTTTCGATAATCTTCAGTCAAATTTTGAGGCAACAGAACACATGCGAATAGAATATACACCAAATTCTTTTATCATAAAAAAATTGCATTTCAATGTCAACTAATGATGCAATTGATGAGAATGCAAAAAATGAGGAAATTAATGAAAAGGTTAGGCTTTTATGTTAAACCAAAAAGAAAAGATCAATCATTAAAACATGTTATGTCTATTGTTGCTAGTACCATTCAATCTATTGGGAAAATAGTTGATCTAAAGATAAAAACATAGCAAGAAGAGCTATAACAACTATTATAGTTAATAAAGCAACTTTGAATAAAAGAATGGTAAGCAATATTAGTGAAGTTTTAAAAATAAATCCTAAAACATTACTAAGAGTGGAAAAAAGAAGAGAAAGTATAGGAAATGATCCTATCAACCAATGTTGGAGTTTCAGTGGACGACTACCGAGGTCTGAAATAAAATTGAATGTTGAAATCAAATCTTTGATCGAAAAATATTGGCATGATAATACTAGGGTTTCATCTAATGCTAGAAATGTTTTAAAATTAAGGGTGGGGTCCAAAGTTCGCGATCCTCACCCAAAACACCTATTAGATACAACACAAACTCGAATTTTATAGAAAATTTTGTGGAAGGATTCAAAGGTTACCCGTAATATTAAAAATGTCATCAAGTTCTTTTGAAAAACAAACCCCGTATGTAAAATTAATAAGCAATGAATATCCTATGTTGTAAAATATGTTCAATTTCGTTATTTTTATGATATTTTTTTTGATATATAATGTTGTACCTGTATACTAACATGATTATACAGGAATGTGGTATTGATATGTCACCTGAAGCAATAAGAGAGTTTATTTCAGGTTTGTTTTGTGAAAAATCTAATGATAAATTATTTTATTTAAGTTCTTGTATTTCTGGACAATGCATTAACTGTGGAAATCTTTCATTTTTAAGAATGTGTTTGCATGAAAGTGTTGATCATGGTTTTGGACAACAATTAGTACATGTCAAAAGATTTAGGAATGTTTGAACACTATTCTTTAAAAGATGGAAAAATAGGAAAGCGTTGTGATTTAGTTACAGAAAAAGTTAGTGTGCATGCATTTATGAGTGAATTTAAGAATAAAATTGTACCAAAATATGGCATACACTCTGAACATGCTCGATGGCTTGATGGCCAATTTCGCGCATGTAGAAACACATTTCCAATTGGTACTATACTTTCAATGATTGATTTTGCAAAGAATTATACTCTCGCTCTGCAAGAGGAAATTCAATCTCAATATTATAATTCAGTGCAAGTAGCTATGTTTTTCCATATTGTTTATAGACATGCAGATGATAGCACTGAGGATGATAGAAAAGTTTTGAGGGAGTATCATTTTTATTTGAGTGACAATCAGTTACATTCATCAGAGTTTGTTCAATATTGTTTTAGTATATTTTTATGGAAATTTAAGAGAAAGAGGAATCCGTGATGAAAGCAGTCACCCTCATATGTTAGATAATTGTAATGAGTAGTAGTTCAAGAATGCTCAATGTTCTATTGGTTAAGTAAGGTTCACAAGGAACTTAATGTCCAGCATAGATGGAGTTTTTTTGAAGTTGGGCATGGTAAAGGAGAACATGATGGAGCCGGTGCGTGTGTCAAAAGAATTCTTGCTAAAGAATAATTAAAATTTGAGGATTCAGTAAAATTTAAAGATGCACATGAGATTGTGGATTGGTGTAATAGAATATTATCTACACTTGGTTCAAGTGATTACTCTACAGTTCATTGATTCTTTTGGTTGGTGGATGAAGAGAACATTGTATCTAGAGTTGATTGTAGAGACAATCGTTGGATCTACTAATGGCATTCATTTAGGAGTGCAACAGCAAGCACATGGACTATTTAGACAAGGGAGCTTGCATGTTTTTTCCATTTTTGTATCTCAGGAAATTGGGAAGCTTGTGAAAATACAAAATGGGTTGAACAGTGGTAACAAAGATCGTTGACACCTATAGAAGCACATAATCAATATGAAAGAAACTATTGAAGAAAATGATCAACTGCTTTGCATCTCAAGACAGGACCTGTGTTTCAAAACCTTGTACAAGAAGGTAATTTTAATTTAATTTATTTCACTTTATTAAGTTATTTTGGTAATACTAAATTATTTATATGGATATGCACAAGTTATTAAATCAAATTTTGTTGGCGTGATATGTGTATGTTGTTATTGCACCGAGGGAAATGAAGAGCAAACATATATTGGTTGGCCTGTGTGGAAACTAAACATAAGTTAATAACACCTCGAGAAGACAATGATGGCTTTCATTATCCAATAGGTACAGTGATCCCCTTAAGACACCCCTTAAGCAAATTTTGATAACAAGTTTTAGATCCCCTTAAGCAATTTTTTAGAACAAGTCTTTGATCCCCTTAAGAAAATTTTGAGAACTTATTTGATGATGGTTTTTGAACATGTTTTCCAATAGGATCGGTGGTGGTTGTTGGAACTTGGCTACGAAAATACTTGAGAAGAAAGAATGGTCTACCTGCATTCGAAGACTATGAAACACATAAAAAGATTATGCATTATTCACATTTGGTGGTGGCAACAAATATAAAACTAGAGTGCTATCGTGGAAGACCTTCAAAAAAATTACTATGGTCAATTTCTATGGAAGAGCATGAGGCAATCATAGATGCATTGAAAAAAAGAGAGGATGCAGATGGTACAATGGACTAAGTAAATACAGGTAAATATAGTTTTGGTTTTATTTTATCCTTTTAAATACATTAAATACATGTTTCGACATTGGTCAAGTGTGTTATTAGTTGAAATTGATTTAAATTTTCCTTTTATACATCCTTAAGGCATAATCACAAAAGGGATCTAGTCCATGCAAGATTCTCAAATCACAAATACGGAATACTGAAACAAAGTAATTAGTTAAATTTATATTTAAATATGTTTTGATTACATACGATATTGTTGGACACAGTTAAAATTGATTTATTTAGCCTTTAAATTTAAGCCATCATTGCATTGATCTCATACTTTGCAAACAAAAAGGAGAGGATGCCCGGATTCAACTTCTACAAAACATGTGTGGAATACTTTAAATGCGTGTACTTGAGTTTTGTACATATAGATAGTTTTATATAAATTAAAATATGTATGTTTTGATGATTTCATTGATATTGTTTTGTACCTTTTTGATATCGTGGTGTGAAGACCTACTAGATTCTAGCCAAATAGAGACAAGTTCTTGAGATGGCATATCCAAATTTAGTAAACATTGTTTTGAGATGACATATATGTACATACATACTTATAGAATTAAACATAATCTATGTACTTCTATGTATCAAATCAATATTCTATATATTTTTTGTTAAATGTGCATGTTTTCCTACTTTGAAACTTTATGTCTAATTGTATAATCACTAAATATCATGCATACATTATTGTTAAATCAATTATATCCTTAAGATATTGTATTATGACCCCTTAATACATCCCCTTAAGAAATTCTATTATGACCCCTTAAGACATCCCCTTAAGACCCCTTAAGACATCCCCTTTAGACGTATTATGACCCCCTAAGACATCCCCTTAAGACGTTCTATTATGACCCTTTTAGACATCCCCTTAAGACCCTTTGAGACATTCTATTATGACCCCTTAAGACATCCCCTTAAGACCCCTTAAAACATCCCCTTAAGACCCCTTTAGACATCCCCTTAAGACATTCTATTATGACCCCTTTAGACATCCCCTTAAGACCCCTTAAGACATCCCCTTAATTAAGACGTTCTATTATGACCCCTTTAGACATCCCCTTAAAACCCCTTAAAACATCCCCTTAAGACGTTCTACTATGACCCCTTTAGACATCCCCTTAAGACTCCTTAAGTCATCCCCTTAAGACGTATTAAATAACCCCTTAAGACATCCCCTTAAGACATTCTATTATGACCCCTTTAGACATCCCCTTAAGACATCATTATTTGTTTTGACAACTTATAAATTAGTGTTAGATGTTATTATTTATAGAATTTATTAATGTTTTATTCTCTAATCTTCTATGGTATTGTTTATTTCTTAAAATTTTATCCTTTCTGGTATATAAATAGATTGCTTTTGTTTGTAAATTATGATTTATTGACTGATTATTGATTGACATGAATTGAATAAGTTCATTGATTAATTATCGCTATTTATTGAATGTACATATCATGTATATCATGTATGAAATCACTAAATTTGTGAAGTATAAATATTAAAATGTCCTATATTAATATCATGTATGAGATCACTAAATTTCACATTAATGTCCTATATTAATGTCTTGACTATGAACAATAAATTCCATAATTTATGTAACATATTAAGTGTGTGAACCAATAGATTAAGAACATGAAATAAAGTCCAACAGAGTACATGAGAAACAACAAATATAGTCCATGAAATAAACAAATATAACACATAAAATCACATGTTTCTAGGTCATGTACTATCTCTATAATCAAGAGACCTCTTCACACCATGCAGACTATGTGGATGACCTAAAACACTATGTACAAGAGAAAGATGAAATCAAATGTAAGACAATGAAAAATGATTTAATGACAATTTCATTTATAATCCATCATAAAATTAAATTACTGTCATATCTACGTCTAGATGCTCTAGTGCATTTGAAGCAACCTCTAAATTCTCTAAATCAATCTACATAAACAAGAAAAAGAAATTTAAATTAGATGTACAACTCTACAATTAATTTTTTTTTAATTCAATTTAATTTATAATTTATCATATTTTAATTGTACCGTATTCCGAGGTTGTGCACTAGGCTCTTCTCCAGGACCTGTCTGTACATGCTCAACTACAAGATGTGTCTCATGCTATAAAAGAAAAAGAATATGTAAAAATATCATATTATGTATATATTCAATTTAAAATTTATAATTGACTTTAAATATAATAAAAATTAAATTACCATTTGACTGGAACCTTTCTACATGTCCTCCTGTGGTAAAACTATGTCCGTCAAGGCTGAAAGTTGCACTAACAAAGTCCTACAAGATCAAAATTAAAGCATGTACAATTCAATTAGGTTAATATATATATATATATTCAAGTTTGCACATTTTGTGTAGAAAGTTTTGTAAACAACTTGGAAATCAATGGCCTCACTAGTAACTACAGCATCAAATGTTTGCCCAATGCCCATTCTTATTGTGGTATCAACCTAGACATACATGTACATAGACATTTAATGCTTATAATATTTACAAGTGTACATGCATGCATTTCATATATCTAGTGAATTCAAAACTCATAAAATTGTAACTATACTAATGTAAACTTTAAACAAATTTACAATATGAATGTACCTACCCTTGATCTATGATGCCCGATAGTGGAGGAGTGCTTGACAATCCCTTAGGACGAATCGAATTTGATGTTGATTGACTCGCCTAAACCAACATAAATATTTCAAACATATATGTGACTCAATTATAAATTTAAAACTCAAGTTAAATAATTTATGATTTCATATTTAATTTTACAAATTGAAATCAAAATACCCCATAAGGGTTGTCGAGTACGACCGGTGTCGATGTATGTACTCGTGGAATAGATGATTGTCGCATCATTAGTGTCATTTGTACACCAAATAGTTTGATTGTTAAAATTTATTGCAAACTTTTCTTTGATATATACAACCATCAAAATTCTTATAAAATGAACGTACATCTAGATGCATATTTATACTTGTGTCGCAGTGTCCTCAGGGTGATGGTCTATTGTGAGAAACTCTACAAATGAACTGATGCGACCAGATGAACCACCAGAATCTCCCCATCCACCTGAACTAGGTGTGGCCTGATCAGGTCCATAGCATACTTGATGACAACTAGTACATATATGGGGGACAGGCCTCGACACTCCTGGAGCGGTACTCAGACTAACTCCATAAAAAACTTCATCATCATCGTCTCTATGCTCCCCACTCGCTATCGCAGAAGCATGCTGATCAAGGTCTCCTATGAGTGTACTAAGGGAACCTAATGTTGAGACCAAAGCTCGATGATGTATAGGTACAGGAATGGGAGGACCAGGAGCAACAACAAGGGGTTGCGCATGCACGAGGTGTCGGGGATCAACCCTCTCCCCTAATCTCTGTTGTGGCATGCCACCACCAACACCTGAAATGATCTAAAAATCAAAATAATTGGGCTTTTTCCCCAAAACAAACTCTACATACAGTTTTCTCAAAAATAAATGGGCACTCCCAATTAGCATGGGGGACTATCAAAACCATATACCATCGATCCCAAAAATGTGCACTCTCATGGATGTATGCACCACCTCATGGATATTCTAGATTTGTTGGGTGGAATGGGTTGTCGAGTAATGGGGTCAAGAAAGTAGGGGGCTAGATGGGCTTTCATTATTTTAAGGTCTAATATTTGTTTGTAAGAGAGACCATCAAAATAAAATTGTCTCATTTGTTCTCTCTCTTGTTGATGCCTATCAAGATTAGAATTGATCATCTTGATGGCATCAACAACGTTTTGCATCGCAGATGCAAAACATCTCACATGTGGAGGAATCAATGCTTGACTCTGCATAGCATTGATTTGATTTTGTAAGGATGCAACTTGATCATTTATATGTGCTCTCAAGCAAGCCTCGTCAGATGTGATAGGTGTTGGATGTGGCATATTAGGTGGAGGGGGAGGGGGAGGGGGAGGTGGATGTGGTTGTGGCTGAGATGGTGGATTGATTATATCATCAATGTTAAAATCATCCATGATATGCTCGATATAAATGCACTGCATTAAATCATACAAAATAGATGCACATATATTAAGATCATATATTTAATTGAAATAGGAGAAAGCAATATATATTAAGATCGCTATATTTAATTGAAATGCACAATATATGTATATACATTGATTGTTCAACTCAAGCATGTCCATACAAAATTCAAAATTTAACATGCACATGTACATTTAAAATAAAAAATATGATGCATAATTTGCATGTGTACAAATCATTAAACTAAACCATGTACATACATACAAATTTCAAAATTTAAGAACTATATATGCAAATTTTTAATACATGCACATACATACTAAACAATAAACTTGAAACATTCACAAAAGATCATTTTATGTCTAACACACACACACACACACATATATTACAATTTTTCAGCAGGAGAAATCATGATCTAGTAGATAGTCATAAAATATATACGATTATATACTATTCATTATAAGTTCATAAATTCCACCAAATTCATAAATCCATGTCACCAAAAATATCCATCTAGAACCAAAATCATAAATTCATGTCACTAAAAATAAAAATATCCATTTAGAACCAAATTTATAAATTCATCACACAAAATATCCATCGTTCACCAAACTTATAAATTCATAACTATTTAAGATCGCCTTAATTTAGAAACTATTGTGGCTCCTTACTCCATCTCTCTTCCTTTCTTTGTGTTTTCCTTTTCAAAATTAGGAGTTCTCCTCTCCTCCAGCCATTGTCGATGCTCATCTATGATCCCATCCATAGCCCTGACAGCATCAACAAGGGTTTGCATCCTAGATGCAAACATCCTCACAAGAGGTGCGACACATTCTTCATTTTGAATAATGTTGATTTGATCTTGGATGGTTCTAGTAGAAGCATTGATTTGTGCTTGCAAACAAGCATGTTCATTGATTTCAGGTGGTGGAGGTGGGGGGTTACGAGGTGGAGTGGGTGGAGGTGGAGGTGAAGGTGTTGGAGATGGATGGCGTGGAGGTGGATTACGAATATTATTGAATGGATCCATGTGATCTTTAAGATATGAGTGAACCCAGATTAGATTTTAATTCCCAAGATGTAAGATACATGTTTAGAAATACCTTCAAACCATTCAATATAAATGGCCTTTAAATAATTGAATACAAATGATAAAATTATATGTAAGCCTCATTTATATCTAAGGCACATGTTACTTGAATGAAAATACAATTAACTATTAATATTATATAATCTTAGGATCTTATTATTGTTGAATTTGGTTGCCATGGGCAACTTTGGATCACCAAATTTTAAGAACTTCTCTTGATCCCCTTAAGAAATGTCAGCTATTGGAACCCCTTAAGAAATTGAATTCACGATTTAGTGATAGGATGGCTTCTTAAGGATCTATGTCTAGTGAGAGGTCCTAGAAATAGAAATGACATGGCTCAAGGAATAAATTCTCATGAAGTTGCCCAAGGCAACCACCTCTACAATAAGAGCCTTTTAAAGAAAAAAATGATGGCTTTAGGTTTAGGGTTTAGAGTTTAGGAGTTTATGGTTTGTAGGGTAATAGGATAGCTTAAGGGGATCTACATTTAGTAAGATCCTAGGACAAAATTACATGACATAAGGGAATGAAATTTGGTGGAGTTGCCTAAGGCAACCACATTTCATTAAGAGCCTAAGAAAAAATGATGGCTTTAGGGTTTAGGGTTTAGAGTTTAGAGTTTAGGGTTTAGGGTAATAGGATAACTTAAGGAGATATATGTAGTAAGATCCTAGGACAAAATTACATGGCATAAGGGAATGAAATTTGGTGGATTTTCCTAAGACAACCAAATTTCACTTTAAGGTCAAATAGGACAAAATGAATGGTTTAGTGTTTAGGGTTTAGATTTTAGAGTTCAGGGTTTAGGGTTTACAAAACTTAGGTGAAGTTTTGGTGCCCCTTGGAATATAATTAACTTGCAAGTTAGTGAAGAAAATTTTCTTGTGGAATAGTTGATTGAGATCTACTCTTGTTTCAACTGACCAACCTAGCTCATGAAATCTCATTCATATTATAATCTTACACAATCTTATTATTGTTAAATTTGGTTGCCTTGGGCAACTTTGATCACCAAATTTTAAGAACTTCTTTGATCCCCTTAAGAAATGTCATATTGGGACCCCTTAAGAAATTGAATTACGATTTAGGGTGATAGGATGACTTAAGGGGATCTACGTCTAGTGAGGTCCTAGGAGAAAATGACATGGCTCAAGTGAATAAAATTTTGTGAAGCTGCCCAAGGCAACCAAATTTCAT
Organism: Sequoia sempervirens; assembly: GCA_007258455.2. Lineage (NCBI taxonomy): Eukaryota > Viridiplantae > Streptophyta > Pinopsida > Cupressales > Cupressaceae > Sequoia > Sequoia sempervirens. The sequence continues at coordinate 22,814 of VDFB02087319.1, read as the reverse complement.
TAAGAGCCTTTAAAGAAAAAATGATGGCTTTAGGTTTTAGGGTTTAGACTTTAGAGTTTAGGGTTTAGGGTAATAGGATAACTGAAGGGGATCTACATGTAGTAAGATCCTAGGACAAAATTACATGGCATAAGGGAATGAGATTTGGTGGAGTTGCCTAAGGAAACCAAATTTCATTAAGAGCCTGAGAAAAAATGATGGCTTTAGGGTTTAGGGTTTAGAGTTTAGAGTTTAGGGTTTAGGGTAATAGGATAACTTAAGGGGATATATGTAGTAAGATCCTAGGACAAAATTGCATGGCATAAGGGAATGAAATTTGGTGGAGTTGCCTAAGGCAACCAAATTTCATTAAGAGCCTAAGAAAGCATGATGGCTTTAGGGTTTAGGGTTTAGAGTTTAGAGTTTAGGGTTTAGGGTGATAGGATAACTTAAGGGGATATATGTAGTAAGATCCTATGAAAAAATTGCATGGCATAAGGGAATGAAATTTGGTGGATTTTCCTAAGACAACCAAATTTCACTTTAAGGTCAAGTAGGAAAAAATGAATGGTTTAGTGTTTAGGGTTTGGATTTTAGAGTTCAAGGTTTAGGGTTTACAAAACTTAGGGTGAATTTTTGGTGCCCCTTGGAATATAATGAACTTGCAAGTTAGTGAAGAACATTTTCTTGTGGAATAGTTGATTTGAGATCTACTCTTTGTTTCAACTGACCAACCTATATCATGAAATCTCATTCATATTATAATCTTGCATGATCTTATTATTGTTAAATTTGGTTGCCTTGGGAAACTTCACCAAATTTTAAGAACTTCTTTGATCCCCTTAAGAAATGTCATATTGGGACCCCTTAAGAAATTGATTTACAATTTAGGGTGATAGGATGGCTTAAGGGGATCTAGATGTCTAGTGAGGTCCAAATTTAGTCATACTATAGCCTCATTGGTTCCATCTAGCTCTGGGTCAAAGTGTTTACCCCTCTAATAAAAAAAAGTATCATGTTAAAAATGAATCAATCTATACATATCACAAGAATAACATACATCTATCAAAACAAGTAAAAATTTCCTCCTACATTAGAGGATATCAAAATAAATATGAAATATTTTAATAATTATACTTGTAATTACTTATTAATAAGTTATATCATACATAATTTTAATCACATAATAAAGGAATAAATATACATATGTAGAAGATACAAAAATAAAAAGAGGCTACTCACATGGATCTTGATCCTTCTAGGAAGTGCCTAGATTGGTGTATTTCGTGTAGGACTCTATGTAGGTGTTGGGACCTTCACCTCTCTCCTTGTATATTTCCAACAATCCCACTCACTCCATCTATAGAATTATTTCCTTTGTTATTATCTAGTTCTTTTAATCTTCCAAATTAACCTCTTATTTATAGGAGCATAATATGAATCCTCCTCCTATCTCTAAATTGTAATAATAGCATAGTTCCTCCAACCTATCATCATGTACCTCCTCCCTTTCCCATGTAATAGGTGTCCCTTCTAGGTGTTAAATGGTTCTATCTTGGTCTCCTTATTGATGCATTTCTATCCTTCCACATAAGTCTATATAGTATCAAAATATAGGTAATTTTATGGTTATTGAATCTCTCTTAATTGCTAAAGAATCCATTATGATTGAGGATGGGTGGATTATTATCTAGGCTTACATCTTAAAATTCCTATAGAGGTCATGGTATGTGTTTCTTAATACATATATTCCCATACAAACCTCTTTCCATGTATTATCAACTCTCCTATATAATGGACACCTTACTAGATTTAAATTTCATATGATATATACCCAAGTGTTTCCAATTGGAATTGCTATAATTATACTTTTATGGTATTCTAGATATTCATAATAGTTTTCATAAATCTACCAAATAGACCCATTCTTGACATTGAACCTACATAATTTTTAGGTATGTCCAATGAAAAGAAACTTTACTCCATTCTCAAAGCTCTCCTATCTTGTGGATATAATAGAATAGTTTTCTTCCAATGATTTAGATCCCTAATGATCATGTCTAAGTGTCATAGAGAGTGATCATCCACTCTTCATAAACTTGTAGAAACCAAAAGGTTTTATATTATGTGTTCAAATAAGTGAAAATATTACAAAAAGCTCTACTGAATGGTGACAACATAGGGTTTTTTAAGGCAACCAAATTTTTTTTTAAGGTCCTAAGACAAAATTCAAATGCTTTAGTGTTGAGGGTTTAGATTTTACAGTTCAAGGTCTAGCATTTAGCAAACTTAGGGTGAATTTTAGGTGGCCCTTGGAATAATTTAGACTTGCAAGTTAGTGCCAATTGGAATCGATTGTACGTGCTTAGATTTACGAATTTGCTAACTAAATTTGCAAACAAACATCAAGATAAACTTTATGAATTTTAACTATTCTTTAACATATTGTTTTATAATCTAACTATAATTTAACATTGAAACCAAAGTTTAACATATCATTTTTTCCATACAATGCAAATAAAATTTAAAACATTTAAGCAATGCAAATGAATTTTTTTGAGCCCAAAATTACCTAGTTTTCAAAATCAAAATGATTTGTTCGATTTCAATTTAGGGTTTTAACAAAAATTGTTCCAATTCAATTTAGGGTTTCAATTTATAAGCAATTAGGGTTTTTAATGCATTTTTTTGTTTCAATTCAAACTAGGGTTTTCAAATTCAATTTTTTTGTTTGATTTGAATTCAGGGTTTCAAAAAGCTTGATTAGGGTTTCTAAATGCAATTTTTTTATTTCATTTCGATTTCTAGGGTTTTGAAATGCAATTTTTTTTGTTTTGTTTCAATTAGGGTTTTCAAATTCAATTTTTTTTGGTTTTAATCGAACAATTTAGGTTTCAAAAGTAAAATTTTGTTTGTAAAACACAATTCAAGGTTCATTTTTTCATTTCTATTAAAAAATCTTCAGGTTTCATTGCATTTTTTGTCTATTTTTACAATTACTCATTTCTACTATAACAGGAAAAAAATTCTCAAAACGTTAAATAAATTTACAAAAAACATGCCAAAGTCATTTATTTGCTTCACAATTTCAATAAAAAATAGAAAAATGCAAAAAAATGGGGCGTGGGCGGGTACCTGTAGCTATTTGTGGGGGTCGTTGTCGCCTATACTTGGGATCCCGTCCGTTGTGTAATGAACTCTGTTTGTTTTTAAAAAAATAAATAGCAATATAAAACGGTCTAATCCCAATTTCTACAAAATAGGATCCCGATTTCTACAAAATGGGATCCCAATTTTACAAATCGGGATCTCGTTTCGTAGTAATCGGGATCTCGTTCCTTCTCCATTGGTTCGAGATCCTATGGGAAATGGGATACCAATTTTTAAAAATCAGGATCTTGTTTCGTGTTTAGGCTCGAGATCCCATTTATTAAAATCGTGATCCTGTTTTATCAAAGTCGATTTCAATTTTTTGGCTAAGGAAAAAACTTCCATGTTTCGTGGACTCAACTTTGTGCACTTACCCATATGTATTTTTCATTTTCAAATTTTCATATGGCAATCTACAAAAAAACTATAATATTTGAGTTTAGACAAATTTACTAATTGTAAGAACAACTAGTCTTATCATATTTATGGTATTGTGCATACTTTATTTGAAATATTGTAATTGATCATAGAATTTTAATGATGAAATAAACTTGATTAATTTATAATAATTCATCTTTATATGGTGTACATATTACTTTTAGCAAAAATATTGAGTTAATACCTCCTAAAGAAGATGATTAGACTAGATCCTCATTTTACAAGATCATTAAGACATTTGATTGCCATTGACTTAAGTAGGTATTCTTCTACTAAGTATTTAATTAAAGATCTATAAAATTCTCTAAGAAATGGGTGAGATATCCTTTTCAGACTTTCTTTTTGAATAATTTATTAGGGCTACATCAACTCATTACAAATAAGTACGTTATGCCCCAAAAAATAGAAGGGTAAATAATTAGTACATAATGTAATGGAATTTAAATAATTGTTGCTATCATCCACCAATAATCCATAGGCCATTAATTAGGGTAATCATCTATTATTTCACATGTGAATGGAAGTTAAATTATAGTTTATTAAACTATATAATCAATTGTATGACATGGGGATTAATATAGGTGAGATGATTTGGTTTTAGACAAATTTTATCAATCAATTTGAATAAATTTTATCAATCAATTTGAATAAATTTTATTACAATTGATTATATTTTCTTATAAAAGGTGGAGGAACAGGATTATAAGATTAAATTACTTACTTGTGTGGAAAAGATGATGTTGCCTAAAGACACAAGGTCTAAATTAAAATTGAGTTTAGATGTATAAGGACTAAAAAATTGTATGCCTTTGAGTATAATAGTTTAAAATAATTTTAGTTTTGTTATATTTGTGATGCAACATCAAACAAAAAACAAGAACACCTTCCACACATGAGAGTTGCAAATAATATTTTTTTATTTCCTCAAAAAGAAAGAACTTACAAAATGAACCTCAAGAGAGAGCATACAATGAAGGAGAGTGCTTATAAGAGAAAACCCTAAATGAGAAAGAGCATATATCATGAAAAGTGTCAAAATCACATGTGATGAGACAAAATGACCTAATAATAGATCAAACTAAAAAGAAAAAGAAAAAATCACTCCTAGGTTTAGCTTAAGTTCATAAAGTGAAACTAGCTTAATAATCAATTAAAAGTTAATTAATTATTAACTAATGAATAATTACTCTAACACTCCCTATTAATTGAAAACTTAGGGAGTAGCTTAAAACCCTAAGAAGTGAATACATAAAAAAAAATGAAGAATGCATGAATAGGTCCCAAAAAAAGGTCTGATGAGGTACCCATGTAAAAAAATCTAATCTCTCACAACTAAAGAAAAGGAGAAAACCTTAAGTATGGGAAAAAATCCTTTCCAAAGAGAGAGGCAAATGAAGGACTATGAAGCCTCCAAAACAATGTCCCAAAAAGAATAAGAATATGAAGAATATCACTAAAGCACGAAGAAGATGTAGACAACTACTGAATGATAACTGATATAGTGTTGAAACAAAGAACCTCCTTTAAAACATATGATGATCGGGATCATGAAGTCTACATGAATCTGTATGAGTTCCCAAAATGACTCTACTTGAATTAGATGGAAAATAAAAGAAAATATTAACCAATTGAAGATAAAAATGGAACATGAATCTGCATGAGTGACCCCAACGATACTACTCAACCATGTAAGATGCAAGTTGAAATTACAAGTACTAATAGTTTGAAGAACATTGATCACTTGAGTGAAAATGGAAGGTTTCCTCCACAAAATAGGAAAACAAGAGTGTTCATATAGTAAGTGCTTCATCTCACTTAAATGCATAGGTAACCATTTGTTGCATCCACCTAGTACATAGGAAAAAAAACTAGATACATAGCTCACTCCAAAACGAAACCAATGAAGCATTAACACCAATAGTAGAAACCACCCCATAATATGAAAAAGGGAGAGCCAAGACAAGTCCACTAAAAAAATTTAGCTTAAGTGCATAAATTAAAACTAGCCTAATAATCAATTAAAGGTTAAATAATTATTACCTAATGAATGATTACTCTAACAAGTTCAAATTTTCTATCAAAATAAATATGTCAATCTATTACCAAAATATTCCAATATTTATATGTATTGTCCTCTACATTGTCATTTTCTTGAGAATTGGCAATGTCCTTATATGACAAGAAAGTCAATTCAAGAGAGATAAATTAATTGTAATATTAGAAAACCACAATAATGGACTTACATTATAGGTATGTACATCCCTTATAGGACATAAGTACTCCTAAACACAAATGACATTAGTTTCTACTTATAGAATATATCTAAGATTATCATATTATTATGAAAGTTAGATAATTTGATTTTTCATGATCCTAATATTCAAGATGTGTTGACTAAATTTTACCTCATTGAAATATTAACTTGAACTAAAAAATGTAACTATCCTTCATAGAGGAAAAAGATGAACCTTTATAGAGATTACAAATCAATTATATAAAAACCTTGATGTGTATCCACATAACTAAACTATGAACCTAGTTGTTTAAATCATTTTATAATGAAATCCCTTGGATTATTTCTCTCTTTGTAGGCATGGTACCTTTAATCTATCAAAGACACCTTTAAACTACCATGACTACCAAGGTCAAATCCCCCTCAATTAGGGAAATAAATATATTCACCTAAAAACAACTACATAGTTATTAACATATTTAGTGCTACCCTCAGTGTTAATGCTTTTCCATACTACAATGTAAGTATTATGACCTAGTGTGTTCATCTCATAATTCAAAGCTACACAGAACTTGTCATCAACAAAGTACTAGAAAAGTTCTCTTAAGGTAGATCTAGATTTCTATGAGCAAGAGAGCCCACTTGGTTTCTTCTAATATAAGGTTCCAATAGATGGGGATTGATGCCCTTGATGTAATAAATGTGGAAATTGTCAACATTAAAGACAAGACCTTTAGGTGGTGGTTATATTGAATATACAAAGTAACATTGATGGAGAGGCATGTTATAATATTTGGATTTTGGAGCATCATACAATGGGTTTGCTAGTCTTTTACTTAGCCTTGAGTTAGAAATTTACATTTTTGGTGGAGGCTCTCTTGAAAAGCATACAAAAAATATTATAAGGTTATCTCTTGCATCTTTTTTCTATTGCACGCCTCACAAGATTCTCAAAAGTCTTGACAAGCTCATTAGTTTGGATCAATTTATTTCACAAAATTTAATATGCTTCAAAACTTCTTAGAACACCTCATACCCCATCAGATGTAGTAGTAGAAAATCCATTTTTTTCTTGAAGATCAAATACATAATCCTTAATCATATTAATAATTTCCCATCATCTTTCTAAAGAAACGTGGCAATCCCCCCAACTTTAAAAAGAACCCCAAAGGAAATTTCCACCCTTAAGGTCAACTTACTTAATCTCAAATGCCACTTTTAGGTATCCCAAATTGTGGGTTAGATTCCTAATTTGTCTATGATGTGGATGAGAGTCTATTACATACTATATGAGAGGTTTAGGTGAGGCTAGTCCTATAAAAAGCAATATTACAAATCATTAGACTAAAACTCTCAATTCCTCCAAATAAAAAGAACCTTAAAAAATCCTATAAAAATGATTAAATATCAAAATTAAAATAAACATATGATAAGCTACCCCATCCCAGATAATTTAGGGTCACTCGCTTGAGTTTTTTTAAATTTGACTTTTAATTTAATATTAATTGAATCACCTATATTAGCAATATGGAGCTCTCCTCCAAACTAAGACCATAAAGGTCATCATTGCAAGAGATCAAGGCCATGAAGAACATCAATACAAATGTGCTCGTCTTAGAAGGTGTTCTCTTTCCCTTGTCTACTCACCTACCAAAGCACAAGTCGGGCATAAATTTACTCTTATTATTGGTTTCTTTATGTTTTCTTTATTCGGTTGTATTTGAATTTGAGGAGAGCATTGAACTATAAAATTTTTCCCATTCGAGTCATTTATAGTATTGCAGTGTAGTTCCTAAATGGTGGCATTACTTAAATTTTCAGTTCATATGTTTTCCAGAATCCACAACAGTGCAATATGCCTTGAAATGTCTTATGTGGGTCACCTATTTGGGCTTTCAGTTTACTAATGCTTTAAACTAAAATCTAGAACAACCATTGAGATTTGTGTTTTTAGTTCAAATCTAGTGTTGCATGGTGTTCTTAAAACTTATATAGAATTCATTGCTGCGTGTTTGGGTCAACCAAACCAAATAACCCAATCATTTATCAATTAATATTGTTTGGACAAATAATATCTAAAAGTGATTGATCAGAAACTACATTTCTCTATGTCTATAGGATCCTCTGCTTCTAGTTTTGTGATGAGCTCGAGTAGGGGAGAGGGGCTCATAGTGGAGCGGGCTTCAATAGTGGGGATAGAAGTAGTCCTCAATGGAACTCACAGTGGAGCATCTTAATATCCAATTGCAAAACACTTTTTATCCATAAAGTACACAAATTGACAAATCATGTGATGCCACATCGGCATACCAATAAAACATGACTTAGTGCACCACTATCGGTCTCACTTTTTTTTTTTAGCCTTTTTTAATACCTTAACAAAAAGAATGCTGGTGTGGCATCATATTTGATGATGTGACCCCAAAATTAAATTTTTTAAGCAGTTGAGTTGCCAAATAAACTATTGTACAAAATTGGGATTGATTTGAAATTCCATGTAGAATTTTGAGAAACACGAAGTTAGGATGCTCCACTATGGGCCCCTCTCCCCTACTCTAAATGGAAGGACTTGTTCTTAAAGTCTTTGAAAGCGAATAAAGGAACAAATTCCTTGTGATTTCATGCTTATCAAATAACTTGTATTGATAGCAAATACCCCTCAACTATTCTAAACCATCTTCCATTTGTCAATGTTAATTTGTAAATAATCATACGATGTATTTACAAGATTGGCTACTAGAAATAGAATATTAAACAAAATATTTGTCATTGCTACTTCAAGACTTAAAAATTGTTGTAAAAAATAGTCAACATCTTTGCTTTCAGATTAAAAAAGTATTGTTTGCTAGCAAGATTCAAAAATGACATTGTAGGTGGTCATGGTCTATAATATTCTAAATTCTTAGATAATAAATATATAGAAATTAGTTGGTTTAGAGTAGAAGATAGCTTTCTATAGGATCTTGGAATGTGAGAAGAATCAAAATAAATGTTGGTAAGGCAAAGATAGAAAACAGAGAACTACGAATTGCTACGGTAAAAATAGATTTTTATTTTTTTGATAAAAAAAGATTACATATATGCTTTTGTTTTATAGAGGTCTTCAATGAAATTGATGAGAATAAAAACTAATAAAAGCTACAAATAAATCAACTTTAAAACAAAGAAAACAACAAAAAAAACTTAGCTAAATTCCTAATTTAAGAGATACAAAAAGCTTGCATTTTTTCTTCCTCATGCAAGAGAAATTATCTACTTTATTTCTAACACACCCTCCTAATTTCTACCATTAATAGTTTCACCATTTACAATGCCCTAACTTTGTCTTAAATGCTCAAAGATCTCCTTTTCTAATGCCTTAGTAAATATATCTACTAATTGATCTTCAAATCTATTAAATTCCAGTCGAATTTCATTTTTATTCACCAACTCTCTAATGAAATGATATCTTGTATCAATCTGCTTGCTCCTCTTGTGAAAAATATGATTCTTTGACAATGTGATTTTTGATTTGTTGTCACAAAATGTTGGAGTTGGCTCCTCCTGTGCTCGCAATAAATCTATCAAAACTTTCCTCATCCAAACTACTTGACATGATGTTGAGGTGGTTGCTTCATATTCTACTTCAGCTGATGAAAGAGTTATTATGGGTTGCTTCTTTGATGCCCATGAGACTGCACCTATCCCAAAATGAAAGATATATCCAGAAGTACTCTTCCTATCATCAATCTTACTTGCAAAATCACTGTCAGTATAACCAACGAAACCAAAATCATTAGTTGTGGAATAGAAGATTTCATATCCTATTGTTCCTATCACATATCTTAATATCCTCTTCCCAATTTTCCAATGTGAGTCTTTTGGTGACTCCATGAATCTTGAGATCAAACTAACTCCATACATGATATCCAGTCTTGTACCTGTAAGATACATCAAACTTCTAATTAGTCTTTTGAAAATTGTAGAATCAACATTTGACTCTTTTGTTAGTATAATTAATATTTAATTACACTTGCATAACTTTACTTAGGTAATATTTTAATTCCTAGGTTAATTATTCTCATCCTTATCTTGTTGAGCTATCTTGTTTCTCAAGATAAGATTAGGGTTATACATACTTTGCTTTTATAAAGCAAATCATCTCATGTAATTATGAATCCCTAAATAATAATATTTTGCACATCTTTTTGCAATAGCTTTGCTTTTTCTGATTTTCTCTTCTGTGGAAGGCTCTTTTGGTTTGCATGTCTAATCTTGGTTTCTAACATGGTATTAGAGCCTCGATTTGCAGCCCCTTCTCAGCTTTTTTGGAGATTTTCAGTGCAGAGTTTGTTCAAGGTTCCTCGAGGGTTTCATTCCTTGAGCATATTCATGCAGCATCTTGGATTAGATCAAGGTTTTCCATTGGATTTAGAGTGTTTGAAAAGGTCAAAAATGGATTTTATTTCATTCATTTTGGTCATCGTTGAAGGAATCTATGAGGGTTTCAAGCTCGGTGATTTTTCTAGAAGATACAGGTGTCGCCTAATTTTTGGAGCACTTTGGACCAAAACGGACCTCACTGTTGGATTTGCAGCACCCAAAAACCCCTATTTTCATATAATTTTTTTCCATTTTGGACACAGTTGACTGGGGAGGCAAAAACAATTTGCCAGGGAGGTTGTACGGCCTCCCCAACACACATTTTGAGGCACAGAGTACAAAAAAATTCAAAAAAAGTATTAAAAAATCAAAAAAATCCCGAAGGATTTTTGCGCCTCCAGTTATGTTGGATCACACCACCCCCACGCCACCGGGCCGCCACCGCTGCACCACCGGGCCACCACCGCCACTGGTGGCTCCCCCATCCTGCACCGCCAGCCTTTGTTTCAGCCCCCAACGCTTGGTAAAGCCCCTGCCGAGGTCTTATGGGCGACCGATCACCCAGCTCAACCCCCTATAGGGTTCGCCAGCCCTCACCCCGATCATATGAATGACCATGGGCTCCGCCGAGGAGCTAGCCGCCCAGCCCCCTAGTCGCTGAGCGGACCAGGGGCTTATTTTTTTAGCTCCAGCTGTTGTTGGAGGGCTTATTGTGCTTTTTTAGCTACTTTCACAAAATCGGGCATAACTTTTGCATACGGCATCATTTTTTTGTAAACGAGATATTGTTGGAAAGCTAGTTCTAAGCTCTACACAATGGTGCATGTGTGATTTTTTGGTTTTGCCTTTTTATGTATTTTTAAGCCTCATAATTTGCATGTTTCTATTTTCACTCCAGGAGACATATATTTTGACTCGCTTATCCATTTTTTGCCATTCTTGCGGCGTTGGAAAGCTGATTCAGTCCTCTACATAGATATATTTTCTTTTTATGCATGTTTGTATTATTTCCTTTTACAATTGTTGGGTTATTGTAATAAATGAACTGAGATAAAGTTCCATCAGGGGATTTCTTGCATAATAATTTGATTAGAGTGTGCATGCGCTTTGATCTCCATCTCTATCTTATTTTTATGACAACTCACATGGGTTATATCTAGTTTCTTAGTTTCTTTTGGCCACATCTTGTCTTAGCTTGACACATATCAGATTCACATCGGTTCACACTTTAGATTGAGAGCCTATGGTTAATGATCCACATTGGATCCTTCTCAGTTTGAGAGCCATGTTTTTATGGTTAATGTTCCAGAGTCTTTATGGTACTTGTTCCCATGGAATATTTTTAGTCTCAGTTTGGCATCAGCATCAAGATACACGGTTTCCAGATTTTGTCATCATTTCATCTACTGTTGCTTCACAGATTCCAGGGTTGTTCCAGTTTGTGAGTTTTCTAATATTATGTGGCATCGAGTCTGTTGTCGCATTATTATGATTTCGCTTTGGTTTCTTGTAAATAGAAGTATCTTTCCTTGCTTGTCGGATTTTGGTTCTAGTGTTACTCCATAGTGTTCTTCTAGTGCTTCTTTGCAGCAGTCACCTCATTATAGGGGGTTTTGTCCCACTGGATTTTCCTTCTCTACCTCATTATTGCATTTGTACATGGGTACTTGATCAGGCCTTATTTTCGGGACCCATTCATGCTTTCTTGCAGTTGAATCTTAGTTTTAGGTGCATGCTTTTTTAGTCTCCCTAAGTTGCACTTATGGGGGGTGTTAATGTAATTAATATTTAATTACACTTGCATAACTTTACTTAGGTAATATTTTAATTCCTAGGTTAATTATTCTCATCCTTATCTTGTTGAGCTATCTTGTTGCTCAAGATAAGATTAGGGTTATGCATACTTTGCTTTTATAAATCAAATCATTTCATGTAATTATGAATTCCTAAATAATATTATTTGCACATCTTTTTGCAATAGCTTTGCTTTTTCTAATTTTCTCTTCTATGGAAGGCCCTTTTGGTTTGCATGTTTGATCTTGGTTTCTAACACCTTTGTCTTCTTTACTAATTTTAGTGCCAGTTGCAACTAGTGTAGCTATTGGATTATAATTCAACATCCTAAACCTTTCCAATAGATCTTTTGCATGTTTAGATTGACTAATAAAAATTCCTTTGTCTGATTGAAAAACTTCAATGCCCAAAAAATGCTTCATCAAATCCAAATCTATCATCTCAAATTCTTTCTTCATTGCTGATTTAAATGTGTCTACAGACTAACTTCTAGTGAAAATTAAATCATCAACATATAAGTTCACACAACTAAAATCTAACGTTCTTTATTAATCTTTGTGTACAATGTAGGCTCACTACTACTTATGTTGAATTCTTTACTTTGCACATGTATGAATCAATTCTACTATACCATGCTCTTGGTGCTTGTTTGAGACCATAGAGTGCCTTCTTCAATCTATAAACCATGTCTTCATGTCCATGAACTCCATAACCTAGTGGTTGTTTCACGTACACTTCTTCTAGAAAATCATTCAGAAAAGCTGATTTGGCATCCATTTGAAATACTTTCCAATTATTCTGTGCAACTATTGCTAAGACAATTCTAATAGTATCTAGTCTAGAAACTAGAGGAAATGTTTCATTGTAATCAATTTCATAATGTTGTGCAAAACATTTTGCTACTAACATTGCCTTGTGTTTTTCAATTTCATCATTTGCATTAAATTTGGTTTTAGAAACCTTGGTGAATAGGTAAATTCTTACTAAATTACCCTAAACATTTTTGACAGATTGTTCAAGAGAGGAAAAAATCCTAAAGGAAAATTTCATCTTTAAATTATAATGGAGATGGTTAAGCATAGGAAACAAATGGGCAAGAAAATGACGAAAGCAGCCCTTAAGCGTAACATACATCATCGGTACTTCTGCAACCTTACTCCAAATGTTGGGGAGGTCGACCCTATTGAAACCATTTTGAAGTATATTCACCTTTTCTCCCTCTTTCAAGAAACACTCCATATCTTTCTAATAGTGACCCTTAGGCTTATGGGGAATGCAAACACCCTTCAACAAAAGCCCCATCACCTCAACAATCAGCTCAGAAGTCACCATGAAGGAGCACCCACCAATTGTGACAGTTCCATTCATCCAGGAGGTAGTGAACTCCACAGAGAGCTTGGGGATATTCCCTTGCATGCCTTCCACATACGAGGCCAACTTGCCCCATTAAATGATGGTAAAAACCTCCCTATCCTACTTCCACATCTCATAATTAGCAAATTCTTCCTGGCCCAGTTCACCCCCCATGGTGAAATTCACAAACACCAGAGCAAGGAAACACAATCTATAGAAATGATGAGAATAATACCAAAGCCATAAGTAAATAGGCTTATGAAAAGGCTGCTTAAAGGGATTAAATTTCCATAAGTGAAAATCATAGAAAATATCAAAGGGAGCTAACAACAGATCCAACTCGATATCATTTCAATGGTACTTTGGAATCATGATTATAAATTAATTTGCACACATGCCTAGGGATATGATAAATATTATCCTAGATAACCAAATTAGGGGTGAAAGTGCCAAGGTTAGCAAGTGCATCTGAAACTTTCATTCCATTTTTAAATAGGTGATTAGATCTGCTATTTCTAAGGGAAATCATGAAATTATGAGTTGATGAAACAAGGTCCTGGAGGGACCAACAAGGATTAGCCTTCCACACCAGCAAGAGAATAGTATTTATGGAATCTCCCTCAATGACCAACTTGGATAACCTAGTATGCATAGCAATCTAAATGCCATGAAAAGTCATTGTCACCTTAGCAAAGCTGGATGATTGCACCCCCAAGTTCACCACATAAGCCAAGATCATTTTACCATTATGATCACGAATGACCCCACCCCCACCCATCCAACCCAGGTTAGGTTTGGTTGAGCTTCCAAAGTTAAGCTTCAATCATCCAGGTTCAGGGGGACAAGGGAGTACTACTCTTGTCCGACAGGATGCGAAAAAAAAGAGCATTAAGAGCCTCATAAAGGTTCTAGGTTGATGCAATAGATAACTCTAGGTTACTAGGATTCCTTTTAGGCTTGTAGGAAGTAATAGTAATATTCTCAACAATCTAACCGATAATCATATTGGCCACCACCAACCAAGGGGATTTTTTGTCTCTAAAGACCCTATTATTACACTCCTTCCAGAGCACCCACCCAGTGAAGAAAAGAGATTTCTGCCAAAGCTCAATGAGCATAGGGTGAGAAACAGGAAGGCACCAACTATCCAAAATACCAATAACATCCTTTTACCAAACCCAACTGATATTGAAAAGAGATTGGATTTTTTGCCTAACCTGCCAAGAGTAGGTACAATGAAAAAGCAATGGGAAATGGACTCAGTTTCGTTCTCACACAAGAAACAGTGATTACCTATATGTAAACCTTTCTTCTACAAGTTAGCTAGGGTGAGAATCCATTTATGACAGATAGTCCACCAGAAGAATTTAACTTTGGGAGAGAATTCCATCATCAAATTGCATCCAATCAAACAAGGGATCCTAGGTGCTGGAAAGAATATTGTAACTAGTCTTAATAGAGTAATTCTCATCCTTAAAGTCATCCGGATAAAAGAGTCGAGAAAATTGGAGTTAAAGAACTTGTGATTTTTAACAGTTCTAAGAAGCTCTTTAGCAGCCAGATGGAGGGGGAGCGAACCAATTGGGATCAATCTTCCATCTAGGCAGTTCAAAAGTAGTATCTGAGTAATCATAAACCTTATACCCCAACCGAGAACAAAGATATGACTTCACCATAGACATAATCGGATGAAGACCAAGAACCAGCAAGAAAATCCATTTTTCATTCCAAAAAGAAACCAAAGTACAAGATCTAATCTACCAAGAGGAGCCTAGAGAAAGAAAAAATTTGGACTTAATGAGGTTATTCTAGATAATAGAGCCTGAAGGAAGAACACCATTGTTCAGAAGAGAGAGGTAATCACAATCCTACAAATACTTATCCTTGAGGATAGAGATCCATTATGCCTTGTTGTTCAGAAGCTTCCAAGAGATTTTAGTTATAAGGGCCATATTCATCTATCTAGATTTTCTCAAGTTCATGTCACCATAACATTTTCTAGAGCACACAGTGTCCCAATTCACAAGAGAGAAATGACTCCTCTTTTTAGTACCCAACCATAGGAATCTTCGTTGGATTTACTCAATTTTCTCTAACCACACAACAAGAATAAAAAAAATACATTAGGTACACAGTCAAACTTTGAAGGGTGGATTTGAGAAGGAGAAGCTTACCAGCATTGCTGAGAAGAGAACCCTTCCAAGCAGTAATATTTCTCTAAACTCTTTCAATAATAGTAGACCAAACTGAATTATCCACCTTAACAACAGTAAGCGACATGCCTAGGTACGTTGAGGGAAGGAGGGTAATTTGATAATTGAGGATTCTAGAAATCCTAGTTTGAAGAGCAAGGTCCACAATGAGAAAAAGGATGGCACTTTTTGTAAAATTGACGCACTGTCCAAAATTTGTAGCAATGTTTTTGAGAACATCAACCCAACCTTTAGCCTCAGCCATCGTGGCTTCCCTCAACAAGATCATATCATCAAAAAATTATTGATGGGAAATCGGTTGAGAGACAGGGGAGGTGGAAAAACTAGCCAAGGTACCATTCAACACTTTATGTTCAAAATTACGACTGAGAACTTCAGCCATCATAATAAAGAGATAGGGGATAAGGGGTCCCCTTGGCAGATACCTCCAGAAGTTGAGAAAAATCCCTATGGGGTACCAATGATAATCACAGAGAACCTAGGGGAGGTAACACAACCTTAATGAGTTTCAAGAATTTACTAGAGAACCTGAACCTGCAAAGAACTTCAAACAGAAAATTCCAAGACACTTGGCATAGGCTTTGGATATATCTAGCTTAAGATCCATGCTTTCTTCTTTTTTTCCCATGGAGTGAAGGGTTTCATGCACTGGAACATAATAGCATTAGTAATTTTACACCTCAAAACAAAGCCTTTTTTAGCAGGATGGATCAATTTGTTCAAAAAAGGTTTAATACAATTGACCAGGAGCTTGGAGAAAATTTTATAGAACATGTCACAGAGACTAATAAGCCAAAAATCAGACATTTTGTTGGCCTCCAAATGCTTGGGGATGAGGACAATGAAAGTGTTATTGAATTCTTTGAGAATATTGCTAGTAAAGAGGAATGCAGCAACAACAGCAATGACATCTTGTCCAATGACATCCCAAAACTTCTGAAAGAAGAAAGGTGGGAAGCTATCAAGGCCATGGGGCCTTAAAAGGGCTAAGGGATAAAACTACCTTTCAAATCTCATCATTTGAAGCACCTCTTTCCATAAAACAAACCTCTTGCTGGGATAATGAAAGGGGAATAACATCCAAGAGGTTGCCTACCAAAAAAATTATCAAGGGTGGGTTGAGAAGGCTATGGAAGAAAGAGACACTAGCATGAGCGAAATCATCCTCAAAATTCAACACAAAACCATCACCAAGGACCAACTTAGAAATAATTTTTCGCTTCTTGTTTTACGAAGCCATCATGTGAAAGAACCTAGAATTTGTATCCCCCTCTCAAAGCCATTGATTCCTGGACCTCTACTTCTAGTAGATCTCTTCCTTTTCAATAATATTATGAAGTTCACTCGACAAGGTCTTTTCCTTAACAATCAAATCAGCCTAAGCACCGGATTCCATCTCTTTTTGAACCTGTCTAAGTTTATCTTTAAGAGACTTTTTTTTCTCAAATATATTACCAAAGAAACTCCTACTCAGATTAAATTTGAGGTTTTTGATTTTGAATGCTAGATTAAACATAGCAGAACCACAGCCCTGAACATTCCACCATGTGGTGAGAAGGTCCCTAAACTATGGGTGGTATGTCCACATCAGCTCAAATCGAAAAAGGCGCTTAGCTTGAAAAGGAGGTATATTTTGTGCAACAACAATAGGGTATGATCAAAGCCAATCCTTAGAAGAGAAGACAAAGAAAGGGATGACATATCCCAGTTAGACCTAACACCAAGAAATGATCAAGCCTAACTTGAATAAGGTTTCCCCCACCCATTTATTGGACCAAGTAGAAGAGCTTCCCTCAAGGTCTAGATCACTCAAACCACCATCATATAGGAAAGAGTTAAGGTCCAGCATACTATCTGAAAGATCTAGAATACCACCCTACTTACCTTAAATATTAAGTTTACTTAAGTAATTAATATTATTTAATTTATCTAATTAGGAAATTGAAAACAGGGGAAATAGGGGTTCCACCTTTTTAGGACATGGAACAAGGGATAAGGGCCTATTTCACCTATTTCCTTCAAGTTTCATTCAAGGAAACCTTAGAGATCTCAATCTAGGGATGGAATGAGGGAAAGAGATCTACATTAAGGTGTCCTATGGTGTGATTAAAGACAATAAGGGGGTTCACCACCAAGCAAAGGCTTGGAAAGACAACAAATGTAAATGACATGCAAAATCTAATGATATGACCTAGAAAATGAACTCAAATCAGAATAACAAAATGGAGATAAATAGAGGTGCACCTCGAAATATGAAGAGGCTCGGAACAAGGTCTAAAATCCTAAAAATTTGACTTTAAAAGCACACTGGGACTCATATGCCAATAGGGGCAATTCAACCCCAGTTTAGGGTTTTGGACCAAGTCTAGAATCTGGAACTGCTAAACCAGGATCTACAAAAAATTCTTGAAATCTGGTATACTAGGACTCATATGCCACAAGTGGTGATTTAGTCCCAGTAATAGGGTTGATCTGAAACTCTAATGTCCTCTAGTGTTCTCCTATATCTTCTCTCATGTCAAATCTCTGAGTCTAAAACACTGAATTGCAACATGTAGATGACTTTCTGTGATCTTGCAAGGTAGATGACAACTTTGACAACTTGAAATATTTTCTCCAATCTTACTCTTTAATGGATCTTCAACCTAGATTTGAAAATTACACATCAAAGAGAGGGAAAAAAAAAAAATTAGTGGTAGGGGTTTGCCTTGGTCAAACCCTATTTTGGTAATCAAACCTTGAAATGAAATTAAATAGAATGAAGGATGAATGAACAAATAAGCTATGTTGCAACTCACCAAACCCTTGGAACAAAGGTTGCAATCTTGTATGTAATGGCTAGCATGAATGTAGATCTTGACTCGTGATTGTATGTTGTAGATCTTGACTTGAACACTTACTTGAATAATAAGAACCTACATCACAAATGTTAGCTCAAAAACAAACATGATGCATGATGACTTTGACATGATGCATGATGACTTTGACATGATGCTTGAATCTTGAATAATGCTCCAAAATGTTTGATAATTATCTCTTGAATGCTTTTGAATTACTAGAATTATTGAATGCTTAGATCACAATTGCTCATGAAAATTGCTAGATCTTGTTAGGAGAAACTATGTGAAATAACCTTGTATTTATACTTGTTTATGCCAAATTTCTCAAAATTACAACACTACAAGCCGACATCATATCTAGGAGAATAAAATCCCACCAAGAATTGAATTTAATATAGGTCCAAGCTAAGCGGGACTCATACGCCAGTTGGGGCACCTGTATGAGTCTCAGTAGGCTAAGCTTGGGACACAAATTTCAAGAAATGTTAAGTTTTATGCCAAATTCGGGTTTAGGCCCTGAAACTTAGGTGGGACCCATACACCCAAGGTGGAATATGAGTCCCAGATCACTAAATATGGTCCATACAAACCAAAATCATTAAATTATGATTGGTCATTAGATATGTGACGAGATTATCCTTGGAAAGATGCATTAAATAAGGCTTGTGGATGCAAAATAGGACCAAATAAGGCATAAAGAAGCCCAATTTTAGCAGGGAGGGCCCAAACAAGTGTGAAAATGTAGAGGTATACATTTTCCTACACTACATTTATCCCCCAATTGAGTGAGAAGATGAACTTGCATCAAACTCACACTAAAGTAGAAAAACTCGCATCAAGAGGGGTCCAAACATACCAATGCTAGTGTGATAGGATGACAACGATCAAGAGGATTGTGCAAGCCCCCAAGATCAAGATCCTATGGAAAACTAACATAGGCACAAAAGAAAACACATGAAAATGATATAAGGATCAATAACAATGCACAGGCATACACTACCAAAGACAAAGAGAAAGGAAAACAAAAAACAAAAAATAAATGGAGGGGTGGATCAAGCTTTGACTATTTGTCTCGCACGTTGTGGATTAGATCTAGGCTATTTTTCCAAAAATAAATTACAATTGCAACATGAATGTACACTATGCAAACTAACGCACACTCACAAGGGCTAGTAGAACCTCAGGCTATCCGCTAGGTGAGCCACCAGTGAGACACATATGCACATGGCCGGTATGTGCTCACACAAGCAAGCAAGTGGCTATGGTAAAGTCACGCCTAAGTTCGGCTCCCATACGTACAACCATACCAAAGCTATACCTCATAATAACTTTGATAAGGTGCCACACAACATGAACAACAGGATCCATGAGGCAAGCAAAGCTTTGTATACTCGACACTCATGAACAAACAAGATGGCTCCACAAGCAAGAAAAGTGTGTTATGCAAGGTGGCCATATACCAAATATTGTAAAATAATGTAAGGTATGTTCAAAGGATTTTTTTTCTTAGTTCATGTAAGGTCCTAACTTAGGGAACACCGTGCCTAATGCATCCAAGAGAGGACCAATTGAAGAATAGAAGATTCACAACTTAGGGGATGCAATGTGTCACATCAAGCCACTAAGAGGAATATAATATGCTAAGAGTGATCACTCTTTTAAGGGACAGATCACACCCAATGTCACCACAAAGAAAAAGACACATTGCATGAAATAAGAAGACTACACCATGAAACATGAGTTGTAATTGAAATACAAAATAATAATGCCAATGTATGCCCCACTTTAAAGGAATTGCTAAACACCATGATGTGAGCAATTACTTTAAAGTAGCAAATGATAAATGCTAACAATAAAGAGGACATGAGAGCCTATTTAGAAAGCCCTATGCCAAGTCATATGTTTCCAAATGAAGCTATGTCATGAAAAGGGGTTGCCCCCAAAATGAAATCCCAAAATCACATAAGGGATCCAGGGATTCAGGGTTAGTATTCCTTTGCTACAATGTTTTTAGAGAGCTCAGAACTATCACCATTCCCCAAATACTCATGCAACAGGAAGAATGACACAAAGAGAGTGAAAACAAAGAAAAGGCTTTTTGGGTCAACATGGAAGAGACCTAAATGTCTTGACACCTTGTTTCATCCCCAAAAGGAAATACGCAAGACCAATGAAATGATAAAAGTTTATGACATAAAGAAGAATGTAGATACATATAGAAGAATGCACAAAGAGAGAGAAAGAGAGAGAGAGAGAGAGAGAGAGATCAAACAGAATAGTATGGGGAGATCAAATTATGCACATGCAATCACACACATAAAAAGAGAATAATGCAAACGACTAGTAAGACACATGCAAGTCAACCTAAAGCAGGTTGTCTACCTCCCAATCTTGTTCATCATATAGATAAGGCAAACAACTAGCCAAAGGGACAACAGCAAGTGTGGTACTAGGGTCATCACCAATTTCAACACTCTTCTTAGGAGAATTTTCATTTGAGCTCATAGAAGAGGAAAACAATGTATTCAGCTCATTATGTATTTCTTCGTCAATTTTAGCAACCTCATCATTGTCATCCAAGTTAATGACAATGGGGGGTCAAATGATAATGTCCAAAGAAGGATTTAGCTCATGTTGCGGTTGTGATATAGGATCTTTTTGTTGTGGCGAAGAGGGAGACTCATCGTGTATTGCTTCAGTCAAGGTTGGATTTTGATTTTCTTTTTGTTTTTTCATTTAACCTTCGAGCAAGGGCATGAAGTCTACACCTACGCTCTCTAGTATTTCTATTTCTTTTAGTATGATTTTCAAGTTGCATTTTTGTAGGAGTGGGTTTATAAACCATAGTTTTCTTTTCTTCCCTAAGGCCTAAGGAACGAAAGGAACCATGGGAGGTTGTTCAACCACTTTCTCTTTAGCTTTGTAAATTTGTTTTATCTTAGGAAGCGTGAAGGGATTTTTTTGGTTGTCTCTTGGTCTTTTGTACGAAATGGGTAAAGAATTTTTCTTAGGTTGGTCTTGGTTATTTAGAATATCTTTAGGTTCAATCATAGTTTCTTCAAGGATACGAGGCTCAATCATAGGTTGAGGCATGTTTCTAACTTGGGATAATAAATCCAATGAGAAATTCCCTCGGGAGGACAGAGGATTAAAGCCACTATGGTACACATTGAAAATTTCATTGTCAAAAGGAAACTTTAAGCATTTATACACGATCGACGGGATGGCTTTCATGGATAACCAAGCTTCACACAGAATTGGTCCAACGTTGATATGATGGAGAAGGAGACATCTAATTGTTTTGGTCCTATTTTTAGAGGAAGGATGATTGGTCCCATTGTAGGGAAAGCGAAACCATTATGCATTTTTATCCATGCTTTCGGTTTTTCATATGTTTCTTGATAGAGTTCATGCACAAGTAAGAATTCGTCAGTGATCACATTCTCTCCACAGATGGGATCAATTAATATCCCATTAGTCCAGGCCTATCATTGATTTGGCCAGCTATGTAAAGAGGACCATCAGGTGCATTTCTAATTATATCTTTAGATGAGTAAGTAATGTCAAGAGGCATTTTAGTTTGGCCCTTACGAGGTTGAGTTTCAATCAATGCAATCAATCCTTTTATAGGATTTTTTTTAATAGTATCCATAGGACCTTTTTCAATAGTATCCATAGAACCTTGTTCAATAATATCCATGTTGTCATCATCCGTGTCAACATTCATAGCATCATTCTTCTTAGTTTCACTAGCTTTGACAAATGAAATGTTATGATTCGGCATAGGGTTGGTAAAGATTTGCAAGTTTTGGTTGGGAGGGGCAACGGACTTATCTCCTTTATCATTAACATCTCCAATTTGAAGTCAACCAAAATCAATGAGGTCTTGCACAAGATGTATAAGATGCTTATAATGTTTCATTTCATTTCCATTTTACTGGTGATAATGGCAATAAGAATTCGATCTAAATCTCGAAGGTAAAGGTTTATCAGGATCTAGAATTTTAATGGGAGGAAAAGTGATCATTTTTTGTTCTATAAGTTGTAACATTGTGTTATTGAGGGTATCGAGTAAGGGAGTGAATTGCCTAGCCGAATCCCCAAATGTGAAAGGAGTTGTCTTCTTTATAGCAACCACTTGGGTATCAACATGTTGAGTTGGTTGAGGGGGATTTAGTTGAAGGAAGCCTTTATTTTGTTTCCTAAAAGGTTGATAACTATTTTTATTTGTGGATTCAAACTTTTTAGTATGACTAGAGGTGGATTTTGTTTCATGACTACTAATCGAATTGGTAATCACGAAGGGTAGTACACAAGTGTGCAAAGGAGGGAAACTTCATCATGCCAAGCTTATCTTGTATCTTAGTTTGCAATTTCTCAATGAACATCCGTTGAAGGTGAGGATCAGGAATCTTTATGTCATTTGGGAATAAAGCATTTGGTAACATGAAA